>CANXYI010175018.1:0-16711 GCA_948208565.1 Hura crepitans
TTAAGGGAGTTAAAGATATAGTTACAAGAGCTTCTGGACAAAGGGTTCATTAAACCCAGTGTTTCACCATGGAGAGCATCGATTTCATTTGTCAAGAAGAAAATTGGTTCCTTGAGACTTTGTGTGGATTACAGGCAGTTGAACAAAGTCACTATCAAGAACAAGTATCCTTTACCTTGGATCAATGATCTTTTTGATCAACTTAGAGGGGTAAGTGTCTTTTCTAAGATTAATCTTAGACTCGGGTATTATCAGCTCAGGTTGAAAGAGGCAGACATGCACAAGATGGCTTTCAGGACTAGATATGGTCACTATGAGTTCCTAGTAATGCCTTTCAGGTTAACTAACGCAACAGCGGCATTCATGGATCTTATGAATAAGATTTTTAGGCCATTTCTAGATCAGTTTATAGTAGTCTTTATAGATGATATCTTTATGTATTCCAAGAACTAAGAAAAACATGAGAAGCATCTTTAGATAGTTTTGCAAATCTTGACAGATGAGAAGCTCTATGCTAAACTTAGCAAGTGTGAGTTTTAGCTAGAGGAAGTATCATTTTTATGGCATATAACATCGGCAGAAGGTGTAAGAGTTGATCCTAGCAAGATTCAAGCAGTTATAGAGTGGAAGCCACCTAGGAATACGATTGAGATCAAAAGTTTCTTGGGTTTAGCTAGATATTATAGAAGGTTTGTCAAGGGGTTTTCTTTGATAGTAGGCCCTATGACACATCTTCCGAGAAGGATGTGAAGTTTGAGTGGGATAACAGATGTCAAGAGAGTTTTAATAAGCTCAAGAGTTTGTTGATCGAGGCTTTGATTTTAGTTCAGCCAGTGTCAAGAAAAGAGTTCACCATATACAGTGATGCCTCACTGAATGGGTTGGGATGTGTACTCATACAGGATGGCAAGGTTGTTGCTTATGCCTTACAGTAATTAAAATCTTATGAGAAAAACTATCCGACATATGATTTAGAGCTCGTAGCTATTGTGTTTACTTTAAAGGTATAGAGGCATTATCTTTATGGTGAAAAGTGCTATGTCTTCACTGATCACAAGAGTCTGATGTATTTGCTGACACAGAAAGAGTTAAACTTGAGGCAAAGAAGATGGATGGAATTGATCAAGGATTATGATTGCCTTTTTGATTACCATCCTAGGAAAGCTAATAAAGTTACAGATGCCTTGAGTATAAAGCTTATATAAGCTTTGAATGTGATGCATGTCCATTTAAAGTTGCAAGATGACGATAGTTTGTTAGCCGAGTTGTAAGTTGAGCCAAGTTTGATGTAGATAGTGAAAGAATCATAAAAAGATGATCATAGGCTTTAGAGTATCATGGGTATGATCTAAGAGGGGAAGTCTACTAAGTTTATGATTAAGGAAGACGATTATTTGCATTATCATGACTAGCTTTATGCGCCAGAGTAGGAGGATTTGAGACAGTAGATTCTACAAAAAGCACACAATGAATCGTATGTTATACATCCTGGTAGTACTAAGATGTACCAGGATTTGAAGATGATATATTGGTGGCAAGGCATAAGAGAGACGTAGCTAATTATACAATTAGATGTCTCACTTGTCAACAAGTGAAAGTCGAGCATCAAGTTCCTTCTGGGTTGCTACATCCCATAGCAATTCCAAAATGGAAATGGGATTGAGTCACTATAGATTTTGTGATTGGACTATCGATAACTAGGAGCATGCATGATTTTATTTGGGTAGTGGTCAATAGATTAACTAAGTTAGCTCACTTTATTCTGGTGAGAAAGGATTATTCCTTGGAAAAGTTGGATGAACTATATGTTGATGAGATAGTTAGGCTTTATGGAGTGCCTTTGTTTATCATTTCAGACAGAGATCCTCATTTTACATTGAGATTTTAAAGGAAGCTACATAATGCTTTAGGTACTAGACTCAGTTTTAGCATGGCTTTTCATCCTTAGAAGGATGTTTAGTCAGAAAGAATCATTTAGAATCTTAAGGATATGCTTCGAGCATGTGCCATAGAGCTTAAAGGTAGTTGGAATAAGTATTTGTCTTTGATGGAATTCACTTACAACAATAGTTACCAGGTAAGCCTTAGTATGGCTTTGTATGAGGCATTGTATGGGGGACGATGTAGGACTCCCTTGTGTTGGAACGAGTTAAGTGAGCATAAGTTTATAGGACCAGATTTGGTCAAGGATGCTAAAGAGAAGGTGAAGATCATCATAGAGAGGCTGAAGGTTACTTCAAATAAACATAAATCCTATATAAATTTAAAGAGAAGGGATATTGAGTATGAGCTTGGCAATAAAGTTTTTCTCAAAGTATCTCTATGGAAAAAGGTGTTGAGGTTTGGTAAGAAAGGAAAGTTGAGTTCGAGGTTCATTGGACCATATGAGATCACAGAATGTGTGGGTTCATTAGCTTATAGACTGGCTTTACCTCCAGAGTTACAGCAAATTCATGATGTGTTTCATGTTTTGATGCTGAGAAGATACAGATCAGACCCTTCACATGTGTTGACAGCCGAGGAAGTGGAGATACGACCAGACTTGTCATATGAGGAAGAACCTATTGGTATCTTAGCCAGAGAGGTCAAAGAATTGTGGAATAAGACTGTGCCGTTGATGAAAGTGTTGTGGTGATATCATGGCATAGAAGAAGCGACATGGGAAAGTGAAGCTCAGATGCAGGAACAATATCCACATCTCTTTGAATAAGGTATGTTAAGGACGACATCTTTTTTAAGAGGGGAAGAAATGTAACAACCGAAAAATCCTGACTCTCGTGAATAGTACTTCAGGGTGAATAGTGCTTCCTAAAACTTGAGTTGCACTAAATGTACCGGCGAGTAGTATTAATTACTAGAGAATTTTGGGCAAAGTTTAAAGCTAATCCGAAGTCGGTTGGATGGTTAAAAATGCTACATAAGATTTTACGGCAGTGTCCTTTAAATAGTGCTGCAAGCAAATCTGAACCGTAAATAAAATAAAAAATTGCTCAAAATAATTTGAAAATGTTACAATCTGATACTCAAATATTTTGAGTAGTCTATTAGCTTTGGAATCGAAATTTTTTGAGATTGGGAAGTAATTTTTCTGAATTTTTGAGATATATAATGCATTAATTTTTAGGGTTTTTGTTGTAGTTTTGGCTCGAGATTTTGAGAGGATTTAAGGCTTGGATTTATCTAATTTTGGAGATAGAAATGGGAGAAAACTAACTTTCCTATCAGTTATAATAATTTTTTGAACGAAGGAAAAATTAATTATAGAAAAAGTATAAATAGGGGAAATGTATTTTCCAACCATTTACACCATACCACACACCCACACCCCTCCTTCTCCACCCTAAAATTGTGACCTCCACCTCCCCTCTCTCTCTTTTGATTTCTCTCTCCACAGAGGGACCCACTTTACGAGCTTATACTCGAAATGACGAGTGTCCCAAAATGAATCTGTGGACACCAAAATCATCGAGAATAGTGAAGTATTTTGGGAGAAGAATCAAGAAGAAATTTGAGGTGAATAGTAACTTTCTCTCTCTTGAGTTTTTCTTTTTTGTAAATTTTCTTTTTCACGGGTTCCTAGGGTGTTGTAGAGTGTATATATAGGCTCAAAATATTTTTTTGACATGCGAATTATTTTATATTATTTATTGAAGTTTGTACCCTTTTGAATTCATAGGCGAGACATTGACCCAAGCCTCTCGAGGCAAGGAGAAGGCTTAGGCCAGCTTTGAGCATCCCGTACGACTCATTTTGGTAAGTGTAATCACTTTAATTGGGTTAAAATGCCTATGAACTTATTATGTGCATTTTGACATAAATGGGCATTTAATGATATAATGAGAATTTAATGCATAATTGAGTATGTATGATATGAATGGATGACAAGTGTATGTAATGTGATAGTTTAATATGGGTTATGCATGAATAACACATTCTTATGGCAATATTAAACAATAAATGCATTATGTGATCACAGGACCATATAAAGTCATTTTTGCGATATTATTATTGTATGACTGTGTGTAATTGGTTGAAAGTATGCGGATGTAATATTAAGCATCTAAACTTGACATATACTTATATATGTATATGCATGTGTGTTTTAGAGGTCTCGAATAAGTGGAGGCCAAAACTAATCTGTGTAAGCCTTATATGCCTAATTGCGAGTTATATACGTAAATGACTTGAAAATCATGTTATGTGCCATAATGTCATTCTGAACGTACATATATGATGAATAAAATGTGTGTGCATGCTTGGTGATGGCTAAATGCCAATTTGCATGTCGTATGGCTTATTGACATGTATATGGGCATATTATGCATGTTTACCGCTAAAATACCGATATTATGTGAAAAATGGCAATATATGTAATATGTGATAGTTATGCACAACCATGATTCATTTGACGCTATTATGCAGGTTAATAATGAAATAATGGTAAAGATGCATGTTTATGAGTTTGGGAGAGTTTTTCTAGCATTTACACCTAGGTGATATGCCTAATCAGTGTTTTGAACTCGTATGAGCCTATTTTTTTTAGCAATGTTATGTTTTAGTTAAAACATGTTGCTTAACATGATTGTTTAGGCCTTACTGAGATGCACAATGGCCATTGGAATGTATGTATACATGAGATGATGATAATTATGTTATGCATTAAAAATAGCTTAAAATAAAATAATTGACCAGTTTAATGATTCCTATATAATTAGACAACTTAGTATGGATAGGTTGACCGGTCAACTAGGATTAACGGTGGCAATGTTTATCTTCGGGTAGTAGGCCTTCGGGTCATGATGCATATTTTTGTGTTGACAGGCACCAGGCTTTTGAGCCACTATTTAGCACTACATATGTGTGAGCCTTTAGGTTGATGCATTTTGTATCCACGGATACTAGTGCCTGTGGGTACACTATTTAAGCACCTTCGGGTAGCCCGTTATCCACTATCTAGCCATAGATGGTTGTCTTCTTAGTATGGGCATAAATTAAACAAATAATTATAATAACAAGGTTAATTGTGATTATAGCATGATTAAGTGTAAAATAATGCTAGGTGCATTTTAATGATACATTATGCATGATATTTATATTTTTGGCATATTGTTGGGTTTAACCTATTTATATGATGTATATGTTGTATGTAGAGTTTTATACTTGTATTATGGATAGATTAATGCACAT
Source organism: Hura crepitans (assembly GCA_948208565.1). Classification (NCBI taxonomy): domain Eukaryota; kingdom Viridiplantae; phylum Streptophyta; class Magnoliopsida; order Malpighiales; family Euphorbiaceae; genus Hura; species Hura crepitans. The sequence continues at coordinate 5,188 of CANXYI010175018.1, forward strand.
AGGGTCTTGGAACCTGAATATGTGGTAATGCCGCATAAGTATGTTAATGGCTTAAAAATGCATGTTGTTATTGCTCGTTGCCATGTGTTATGAAGCATGTGTATATTTATGACCAATGTATGAGTACTTCATGCAAAATAGTTAATTTTAAGTATGTTAGTGACAATGGCTGTGATTATGGATATAATGTAGTTTCTAGTTATTAAAGGCAAGTAAGTGCTAAATTTGCATAATTTTGTTATTTTTGTAATACGTGCATATGTATGGTATTGAAATGACTCACTTGACATATAATGCATAAATGTATGCTTAAATTGCCATATCTAGTTAAAGTGATTACACCACTAAGTGAAAGCTTACCGTATTGCCTGTTTGCGATACGTAGGTAATAGGGTAGCAGATTAAAGCCAAAGCTTTTGCACCACAGGAGACTTTTGAAGATAGCCCCTATGTGGGTATTTTTAATCATTTTGTAATAGCATAATGATGTAAATGTAATAGTAGTAGTGTGCTCTTATTATTTTAGAGGGATTAGGCCTAATCTATAACTCGGGTTGTTTTTGTAACTAAAGTTGTAATATTGTAAAAGCTTTATTTTTCTTGCATGATTGTGTGATAAATTATGATGTTGCATGTGAGAATGTTATCTGAGTTGAGCTTGAGGCTCATTGTGTTGTGATGTGATTTGGAAGGTTAGGATGACCCATTGGAGTTAAAGATGAGTTATTTGATGTTTTATAAGTGTTTTTAAGCAGGTAAAAATTTGAAAAAGTGTTTTGGTACAATCGTCATGCTATTGGATTTTTGACATGATAACCCCAATGTTTACCTCGATATGCATGCCAAATGATCTTTAATGTTTTTACAACTCTATGAGTCAAAAAATTGGTTTATTATTTATTTAATAAAAAATTTTTAATTAATTGAGTTTTACGGGTATGCGAAATCGGATATTGGTTTGCAGTGGTGCTCCTTATTTGAGTTCAGTGTGCGGACTGGGTAAAGGGTGTTATAATATGTGGTGAGATCCAGGTCGTCCAAGTGTTTAATATAAAAGGAGTCTCACATGTAGGGGTACCACATGTTCCAAGTCTTCTTCCTCCCTCTCCCTCTCCTTTATGGTCGACACCATACCTACCCTCTTCCCTCTCTTTGTTTTCTTCTTTTAAACACTAAAACATAGGAACATCTCTCCAATCTTACATCAATCTTTACCTCTATGACCTTCTAAAGTTATTTTCTCCATAGAATTTGAAGAAAACACTTAGTTTAGAGAATTGAGCACTTGATGAATAGTTCCCAAAGTGAGTAGACATGTTCTTTTCTTAATTTTTACTTTATGTTTAGGTAGCTCTAAGTGAACCATGAATAACCAAGTAACTAGTTCTTGATTTAGAGTTATGTAAGATTTTTTAGAAATTTTCAAACCCTAGAACTGTGTATGTTTGTAGGCAAAGAGAGTCATATTAAGGAGGAGAAGCAAAGCAAGCCTTAAAAGGGTGAATTGGAGAGTTTTGAGACCCTAGGTATGTGAATTTAATGTAATATGTATTGTTTCATATGTTGTGTTCATGTATGACATGTGTGAGCGTGTATGGAAATGTGAGATGGTGCATATGTGTATGTAATTGTATGTGGTAAGTGTGTAAGCATGGTAGTGTGGTCACATTAAGCTTAAATATGTGGGAAATTTATGCAAAATATATGTGTGTGTATGTAAGGGATGTATAGCCAAATGGTGTGTAAAAGGGGAATGTGTGTATGTGCATGTGTGGTTGACATTAAATGGTAATGTAATTAGGCAAGGAAACAAGTATATGGAATATGTGTGAAAGGGAATTAGTAACAAATGAATTAGAGATGCTTAGACATGAAATGGCTGTGAGGTGTGTGATAGTCCTATGGTAGATGTATATATACGTGAGATAAAGATTAATGGCAATTGACATGAGTTATACTTACAGTTATATAATTAAGAGGATAAATTAGTGTAATGTGGTCGAATGAAATAGTAAGTCATGAAAGTAATGAAACATTTTATAACTGTGTTTGAGATGACCTAACTTGAAATTATGAGGATAAATGTTTGGAATTACAGGTCTAGGAGAATGAACCAAATGAATAGTGCAACAATAGTCATAATATATCTTAAATATTGGTCATGTGATAATGAAGACGTATACGGGAATTGTATGATGATAAGTGACTGAAATGGACATACGTTAAATAGCTTATAACTAGGAATGTAAATGTTAATTAGTATTGGCCCATATCAGTTAGACCACCTATTGGATGGGTTGATCGGTCATCTAGAGAGTTAGTAGCTATTAGGGGCTTTTGTCTATATGGGCCATTGCCTATTTATATGGTATGGTGGGTGTAGCTTGTAACACCTCCTACCCGATCCGTTTCCAAATCGAGTAAGAGATTCCACTTTCCAAAAGGTCACCCATCTCAATATTACTATCACCTGTAGCTCATTTAACTCTTTAAGAAATTTTATTATATTTAATAATCAACTAATATATTGGTCAGTTCCAAACCCAATTGGACTTAGTACCACAAAAGCTCATGTTCATCTATTTAAGTCTAGTAATATATGTTTGATACCTTTGCTACACTATCATGCACATAAAATCCTAAAATAACAATCATTTAATCATAATGCAAGTACACATTCAGCATATGAATAATGCTTGTGATGGACTCGTATTACTTGTCTCTTTAAAAATCTATTTCAACTGATGCTATGACTCGATCCACCGCTTCTCACTAATAACCTATGCATTGGGAAGAAGCTAATGTGCTAAGCATAATAGCTTAGTGATGTATTATAAGACTATGGATATCAGATCTTTAAATTTATATAAATAATAATTTTAATATAACTCACTTATTTGGTGTATTTATCTTTGTCACTTGAAACCATTTCATAACTGCTCTATTTGAAACACTGTTATCTCTTCCTAATTTATCTTGTTATTGGGTAATGGTGTTATTGTCTCTCATGTCTATTTCTAGCTATGCATTGGATGATAATTTAATAGGTTCCTCATATGTCATACTTTGCTACATTCTCTAAGAATATACTCATATCTCTCTTTTAATCATTTATGGTAGTTTTTTTATTTATTCCTTTCCTTTCACTACATTCACTTCTTCCTTTTATGTTTCTCTCTATGTTTTATTTATATGTATATATCTATAATTACTTCATCTTATTCATATATATGGTTCTCAATCAATTTATGTCATATGTTCTGTCTCGATATGCATAGAGTTTACGGTGAATTGTATTCTTGTATCAACTCCAATGTTGGTCATTATATGATTAGTTTATTTCCCTATTAGTTTAATTTATTTCTCCCTTTATTTTATTTCCTTTCTTTTTTCCTTTCACACATTTCCAAATTCAAATATTAAAATCTCTTTAATGGTGTCTTAATGTGCTTCATCTAATTATTTCCTCTTCTAGCCCATGTTGGACAGGTATCACTCTTATCACTGGATAACGGGATCTCATGTTAGGTTTCCAATGAACTTGCTTCCTAAGCAAGCATCCACATGTTAACTCCAAGCATCACTATGCTTATAGCTTGTGAGAACTGCCGCCTAACCCAGTCAAGAAGTATAACATATGTTAGTCTATTTGCATTAATAATGTCCTATCTTATTAATATAATGGCTAGGCATAATTTGTTAGAAATATGCCTTAGAGCTTAAATGTAATAGGGATATTTTATGTACATAATAAACTTTGGTTTATAATAAAAGGCATTTTTTTATTACTATAGTGCTTATGTTAATTAATTTGCTTGATATGATCTTAAACTATTTAATAAAGTCCTTAATATATTCACAGTGCAGAAGAAATTATGAAATGTTCATAATATGAGATTCTTATTTCATTAAAATGTGAAATATCAAATTATCCCAAGTTATAGTATTAACAAGATAGGACATTGTTAATGCAGATAGACTAACACATGTTATTCTTTTTAACATTGTAAAATAGTAATTCTCACAAGCTGTAAGCATGGTGATGCTTAGAGATAAGATGTGTGTGCTTGTTAAGAAACATGTTCATTGGAAACCCAACATGAGAGTGTTCACATGGATAAATAATCTGTATCATTGAAACTATCTCATCATATCAATTATGCAAGTATCTTTTAGCTTGAGATCACCAAGGTTATCTTAAGTATGGAGAACTATATTTTTACTTTGGTAATCTTACATCACCATGATGTATACATAGCTAGGTGATTGGGCATGTTTTGAAGAACTTGAAGGTAGTTGAGTGATCAATAAAGGATTTACCACCTTCGATTGTTATGGGGAGTTTATCTCACTGTTCTAATATGCCTCTATTTTAGGAATCTTTGGCCAAAGTAAAATGCAAGTATGAATGAGATTCATAATGGCTTTTTCAAAATGAAGGAAGAAATATAGTAGAACTAACATACTTAGGGCTTGATTTAATATACCTAATATAACCATACTCAAACTTAAATGAGATAAAGTCTAGTGAAAAGACAATTTGCATGAGAACTGTATATGAAAGGGTTATGTCAAATCACTTGACATTTCTGACACTTGGGTGGTCTTGATGTGTGGCTAGACACTATTCTAGACTTGTACATAAGTGGATAATTAATTGGGAATTAATTATTAGGCCAATAAGATTGGACCATAAGAATTCCAATTGGATTAGGACTCTTGTGCATTATGTACTGCAAGTGTGCTTCGAAAACATAGAGGGTCACACACAATGGAAAAAAAAAGAGATTCAAAATGTTTGAATAGATTAAAGATATGAGACATCATTAAAATATGAAGAAAAAATGAGGAAAATGATTGAGCTTGGAGCTTAATGATAATTTAGGAAACTAGAACCTAGTCCAATTTTGGAAACCAGAACTAAAGTTTCCAAAACTTAACCTTATTGAGTCTAGTTGGTAGAGATTTTTAGTTTTGATTTCTATAGACCTTTTAAGAGTTAAAAGGGCCGTGGATTAGACCATTAGGGGCTGATTAAGTGGCCTTGTTGAGCCACAGACCCATCAGGCCATGTGTAAATTGCGTATAGGCCCATTACTAGGCTTATGTGCATAGGCTTATAAAGCCATATGTGTGGCTCTCTTGTAAGGCCTTCTAGGTCAGCTTTTAAGTGTTAAAAGCTAATTTAAAAGGTAGTATAAAAGGTTTAAAACTCATGAACAACCATCATAAAGACATTTATAGACACATTATTTGCCATAAAAAGCTCTTCTTTTTCTCCCATTCTATTTTCTTTCTAGTTTGTTCATCTATGCAATTTTTCTACTAGCACATGGAAAATTGCATATCCTCACTCCTTTTACTTCTTATGTGGATACCTAGGAGGTTTTTCCAATTGAGGATTACTATGGTTTGCAACAACACGGTGAGAAAAGTAAAAGAAAAGGAAAATGCATAGTTATTTACGGTAATATACTCTATGTTGCTTTGTATAAAACTGTAGATAACCTATTTAATTCATTTAGATCCATTATTTTGATTGGTTTTTATTAAGATATTTAAATTTCCACTGTACTTGTATGACAAAAGCCAACAATGGTATTAGAGCCAAGTTCTCGAATGAATTAAATCAATAAAAAATATTAATTACGATTGATTGAATCAAAATTTTGATTTTTTGATTTTGTGGTGCTATTTAATTCTATTTTTTGATATTGAAATCAATTTATAATGGGATTAAATTCTGATTTGGTATATTCTAAAATATAAAATATAAAATAGTGTGTCTTGAAGATCGGATTAAAGAAGAAAAATCCTCCCTATACGCATAAGGAAGGTATGCACATAAAAAGACTATAGTTTTTTTGATTTTTGTGCTTAATCAAATTAAATCCAATTTTGATTGATTTAATCTGGTTTTTGATGGATTAAAATAATATTTTAATTATATAAAGTTTGGCATGAAAATTATTTTGGAGGAATATTGAAATTAATTAAATCATGATTTCAGATTTTAAAGTGGTGCTAAAATGGAAATTACACAATTGTTATGCTTATTGATTCGATTAATTTACAGTATTTTAAGAACTGATTTTTTTTATAAATATGAGATATTTTTGAGGTTAATTAAAGGTCTATAAGTGATAAAATTTATTTGGATATGAATGAGATTCATTAACTTGCTTAATAGTCAAGATTGTCATAATTTTGTACTATATAATGTTTAGTTTTGTCTCCTTCATTGGCCATGGGTTTCATGATTTTTTGGTCAATTTTTATTTCATAAAACTAATCATTATAGGTCTAAAAATATGTAAATGATCATTGAAATTGATCCTAAGTTATTTGGATAAATTTCTCAACCCAAGTTACAAATAGTTAAATTATTCACATAAAATGAGATTCTTTGTGATTACCATTTAAAGATTTTTAATTAAATAAAAATTCAATGTGATTGGATTTTGGATTTCTAGAAATATATGTTATATATCATCATGAAATTGATTAAATAAAATGAAGTGTTGAATTATTTAATCATGTTTTAGATTTTTGATGATATGTAACATGATAGCCGATTTTAATTGTAAAATTCAACTATGGCATAAAATAATTTGATTTAATTCCAAATTAATTTATTTTTATGATATGATCAGGATTTTAATTAATTATATAGATTAAGTTTTATTCTTGTCAAATTTAGACTTGAATATTTTTAATTATTCTAGATGTATACTCCTACAAAACCCTAGATTCGATTTCTAGGTCATTTGCTTTAAAGTAATACGTTACTTAGGAATTCTAATGGGATTAGAATTGAATAAAATAAAGAGATGTAATTTGATATTTAATGAGATTAAATAATTAAATTACATGATTAATATGATTAATTCTCCATAATAAAGCAAATGGAATCCAATGGCCTATGGAAGAGCACCGAAACTAGTTTCATAAGTGTTATAATCTGGTAATCGATCGTAATGAATATTTTCAAAATTTAATACATGAGATGCATTAGAAATGGAGGTTAAGGGTGAATCTTTGGCATGATAACTAGTTATGGACTATGACTTGTGATTGATCTTGCATTGCATGAATTTTTTATTTTAGTGAAATTAGGCCTGCATGTCTAGGCATTTCTATCATTTCTATTTGTATTTCTCTTATCATTTAATTCCCCTAACATGTAATGTGAGGTCTTCTTATTTATATGATATGTAATTAGATTACATAGGATTAGAATAGGATAAAGAAATGCAAAGAGCAAAATAAAGACGAAGGCCTACTAAGAAAGACCAAGAAAAAATAGTTAGAAGAGTTCTTTTTATTTCTTTTTGGGCTTGTAATCCATGTATAACTACCTAGGGTCTAGTCCATATTGGTTAAAATCTATGTAGTAAAAGTCCACAACTAGATCATATATTTAATGTGATTAAATATGTATGTGCATGCCAAAGTATGTGAAATCTTTTTTCATGAGCATACCAAAGTATACAACCTTGATGAGACTAAAATGCAAAAAATCCCTTAAACTAAATAAGAAGACTTGCAAGCCTTTTATTAGTATGGTTTTAACTAGAGTTCATTTTAGTGTTAGTTTGTTTGGCAAACTTAAGCTCACACTACATCAAATATGTTACTACTATAATAATAGGTTCATCTTAGACTGTCCATTGCTTGTTAGGCAAACCCAAGGTTAATGGTTCTAGAGGCAAGATTAGGGAAATAAATATATGATACACATGCTCCAGGAGTTAGTGATCAAATGACCAATAGTTACATATGATGCAATTGGCATGTGATGCCTACCATTTTTATTATGGGTTAGGCTTATTGGGTAAACCTAAGGCTCAAACATAACTAGAGATAGGTACTATCTCTCTTAGAAAACTGTTAGGTTTTCTCATATCAACATGAGGGCTATTTGTTCATAATAAAATAGTGAAAGCACATGCAAATTTTATAAAAGACCTTTTAAAATGGATTCATGTACACTATCATACTGTAACATGTTTCAATCTTTACATGTCATTTGTTTTACTACATCATGAGTACATTTAACCTAAATTTTTACACACGATTCTTGAAGCCATTATTTACTTAAGTGACTTTAAATTTTTAGAATAGTTCTCAAAATTTAAAAGATAGATGTGTTAGACATATATATTCTACCTTTTTTGATTGATGAATATTCCTATTGGGAGTACGAAGCTTTTTCAAAAGCATATGGGATGGCAATATGATTACCTTTATTTCTCCTAAACTTTATAAAGAGGATGGACATATGATACTAAGATCATGAAATATCATCTTCTGAAATGAAAGATATGCAATATCTAAGGCATTATTTCATTTTAAGATAATGGGAACACTTTAGGAGTCGAAAGTGTTAGGTTTCAATTCCATGATTCATGATACATTAGAATTAAAAGTTAATTCTACAATCATAAAAAAAGATAAAACTTTTTCTATTAAGAATAGAAATAATTGTCTAATTAGTCAAAAACTTATGAAAGTAAAAGAGACTAATCTTAGAAGTAAAAAATGCAAGGCTTACCTTATATCTCGAATGAAGAGGGATCAAGTGATGTTTCAACTTTAGGTATTAGTATTATTAGGATTAATACATGTATAACTCTCATTCTAGGGTATTGGATACTAGTTGTGTGAACTAAAAAAGTAGTAGAAGGCTTAACAAGGGTGCTATGGACTTACAGATAGCAAATAGGGCAAGAGTTGTTATATTAGCTATAGGAACATATCAACTGTATTTAGCTTCGAGGTTTGTATTGGAACTTGATCATTGTTATCTTTCTTATTTCTTTGAACAAGAACATTATTTATTTATCTTGTCTTACTAACCTAGATTTTGATATTATCATTAATAAGAGCAAGGGTTGCTCAGTTTATAAAAATAATGTTTTATATTATTTTGGATCTAATGTTAATGGAATTTATGTTCTTGAAAATAAAAATGAGCTCTATAATAGTAGTACCAAGAGACAAAAGTTGGATAACTCGAAACAATCTTGCATATGTCATAATTGTTTATGACAAATAAAAAAGAAGCTAATGTCTAAGTTACACAAGTCTAGTGACTTAGGTTCATTTGATTATGAATCAATTCGAATATACGAGTCCTATTTATTAGGCACAATGACAAAGACACATTTTAGTTAAAAAGGTGTAAGTGCTAGTGAACTTTTTGACCTTATACATATAGATACATGTAGACCTATGACCACACATGGAAGAGGTGAGTTTCTCTATTTTATTACCTTTATCGATGATTACTCTACACATAGGTATTGTACTTGATGAAGTACAAATCTGAAGCCTTTGAAAAATTCAAAGAATCCATAAATAAAGTTGAGAAATAGCTTGGTAGATTAGGTTGAAGAATACTTAAGGTATGAATTTTAGAGTTATCTAATAGATAATGGTATATTGTCTTAATGGACTCATCCATATACACCATAGTCTAATGGTGTATCAGAAAAAAGAAATTGAACCTTATTAGACATTGTTCGATCAAGCTTTCCAAAGTTACCTAGATCATTTTGGGGTTATGCACTTGAAACTGCTATTTATTTCCTAAATAGAGTTCTATCAAAATCAATTAATGTTACCTCATATGAGATATGGAGTAATAAGAAGCTAATTCTTTCACATTTGAAAGTGTGGGGTTGCCCTACCTATGTGGAAAGAATTATGTCAGATAAGCTTGATGTTAAATATGACAAGTGTTTATTTATGGGATATCCAAAAGACTTATTTGGATATTATTTTTATATTGCATTGGAATAAAAGGTGTTTATTTTAATGCATTCTATCTTATTAGGGAAAGAGAATCTCTTACGAGAAGACAATAGGAGTAGAATTGAACTTGAAAAGTTCACAATCCATAATTAGAGCAGATAGACTAATTGATCCTAAATCTATTACACATAGTGATAATGTAATAACCAAACTTATAGAAAGATAAGTTTTTAGACATTCTACTAGGTTTCATACTGCTCTTAAGAGATAGATTGCTCATAGAAGAGAACATTAATGTAACTATAGTACATAAGGATGAACCTTTAAACTATGTGGAGGTTTTAAAGAGTTTAGAATCAGAATTATGGTTAAAGGCTGTGCAATCTAAAATGCATTCCATGTATGATAACTAAGTATGGACTTTAGTTAATGCACTTGAAGGGATTAAACCCATCAAGTGCAAATAGATTTTCAAAAAGAAGATATGTATGCAGGATAAGGTTGCTACCCATAAAACAAGGTTGGTTGCAAAGGGTTTTTGTTAAATGCAAGGAATTGACTTTGATAAAATATTTTCACAAGTAGGCATGCTTAAATCTATTAAGATTCTTCTTACTATTATTGCTCATTATGATTATTTGACATGGCAAATGGATGTAAAGATAACTTTCCTTAATGGAAATCTACCAAGGGTGGTGTATATGACACAACCTGAGGGATTCACATCCACAAATAGCAAAGGGGACATTCTTTAGAAGTCTATTTATGGACTAAAGCAAGCATTTAGGAGTTAGAACATTTGATTTGATGAGAGAAACAAAGAGTTGGTTCCTCACAAAATCTAGATGGACCATGTTTTTACAAGAAGGTTATTAGAAGTGTAATTATTTTCCTTGTATTATATCTAGATGACATATTAATCATAGGAAATGATTTCTTTATGTTTTAATTAGTGAAAATTTTAGCTTTCTAAGAAATTCTCTATGGAAGACCTTAGTGAAACAACCTATATATTAAGGATTTAGATCAATAGAGATAGCTCTAAAAGGTTGATTGATCTTTTATAGTCTACATATATAGACAAAATGCTAAAGATTTTACCAATGATATATCAAAGAAAAGGATTCAATCTAGTGACTTAAGAAAAGGTCCTTTCTAAGTCAATGTTTCTTAAGACATAAGAGGAAAGGGAACATATAAGTAGGATTCCATATTCATCGGGTATAGGATTTATCATAGAAGTTATGTTATATACTAGAAGTATTATAGCATTTTCTATGAGTGTCACATATAGATTCCAATCCAACTATGGAAAGGAACATCGAGTAGCTGTTAAGAATACCCTTAAGTACTTGAGAAAAACTAAGGATTTATTCTTGTTATATTGAGAAAGGGATTTGTAAGTAAGCGGGTGTATGGATGCCAGCTTTTGGTCTAAAAAAATGATTACAAATCTCAATCAAATTTTTTATGCTTATTTGTAGGGTGTGCAATTAGTTGGAAGAGCTCCAAAAAGGACACAAATATGGACTTAACAATTGAGGTAGAGTATATTATAGCTTTTAATTCAACTAAGGAAGTTGTGTGGACTAAGAAGTTCAGCATTGAATAAGGAATGGTACCAACCATTATTAACCCAATACCTTTGAATTGTGACAACAATAAGGCTATTGCTTAGGCCAAGGAAACATTGTAACATCCGCCGGTCAAGGTCTAGTGAACAATGCTTTTCGAGACCTGAGTGATGTTCCCCGCGGTGCGGGTCATC
>CANXYI010175019.1:0-11525 GCA_948208565.1 Hura crepitans
TATGAATGTGCTTAATGAGATGTTGAAAACTATACTGAAATTGGACATAAAATAGTCCTAGGAATAAGCCTTTAAAAGTGGTCAAATAACCTATAACTGTCTAGTTGACCATTACCTAAATGAAAAATATCACTGGATAGAAAGAATTAAATACATGAAAACAAATGACATGATAAATTAAAGCATATTGAATGATGAAATTAGACAATTTCAAAATCTTGAAATACTTTTGAATTTTTACCTGGTAGAGCCATAATATGTCTATACTGGACTAAAAAAAATTGAAATATCTAATAAAATTCATAATTGTCTATATTTGAAACTTAAATATTATAAAACATGTTTGGTCAATGAATGAAATTAAAATGAGCTACTTGGCCCATTAGTTAGACACCCACTGGATAGGTTAACCGGTTAACTTAGGGTTTTAGTAGCTGCTAGTTGTCTAATGTTCAGGCAATGAGATTTATTATAGCTGGGGAGGCTTGCAGGCTGATCTCCATTATGTCACATAGCTGTATGATTTATTATGGCTAGGGAGGCCTATAAGCTGATCTCCATTACGTCATATATCTATATGATTTATTTGTGGCTAGGGAGGACTATAAGCTGATCTTCATTATGTCACACTATTATTGAGATTTATTATAGCTAGGGAGGCTAACAGGCTGATCTTTATTATATCACACAAATTGATGTATTTATTTGTGGCTAGAGAGGCTACAGGCTGATCTCCATGATGTCACAGATGCCGGTGTAGTGGCTAAGGTCTAAAATGGGGATCACTGCACTAGTTTATTCCCTCTAGGTCTATAGTATGCAAGTGTTGTCTTTCTAGTTAGGCTAGTGAATTAAATTAAGTAAATAATCAATATGATCATAGATAAAATTAAGCATAATTGGATAATATTTTCTAAATAAACTGATGAAATACAGACCTAGGGGCATCTTGGTAATTTTACATATATGTTACTAAATGAATTGATTAATGTAAAATATGTATGCCATGAATATTATTAACTATCATAAATGATTTATGTGAGTTAAAAAATTATTAAATGACATATAAATGCCTTAGGGGTATTTTGGTAATTTGGCACTATAATGTGTAAATTGAACTAAAGGACTTGGCAAGAACAATAATTGAACTACACATGGATGGAAAGATATGATGACATAATTTAAATGCTTTAAGTTCACCACTGAGTATTTTTATACATAGCATACCTACTTCGGTGCGCAAGTACCAAGGTTAAGGATGTCACCCCGTGAAACATGTAGTGGAGTTTAGAGGTCATTCTCAAGGAGACTAATTATGTACAGATATATGGTTTTTGCACTCTATATACTTAGGTGGGGAATATAGGTGTTATGTATATAAAGGACACAGGGTAGTATGTGTATATAACAAACTATGCTATAATTAATCATGTGATGGTTTTCTTATGTATATGTGATTTGTGTGGATGCTTGTGAGCCCGAGGCTCTTTGTGTTCTATTGTGGCCTAAGGCCTATGATTGCTGCGTGATAGATGATGTTGATAGAATGATATCTGGGGGACTAGAATGGTCCAGAAGATGCGATGTATGATATAAAAGTGTTTATAGGTAGAAATCATTGTGGGATAGTGACTCGAGCAGTTGTTGTGCAGCCAGATTTTTAGGTAATACCAGATTGTGTTGCATTCCTTCTGTAATAGCTAAAACATGATAATGTGAACTTAAATTGACTCTAAGAACTGATCGTACTAAATTTTGAATTAGACAGAGTTGCCTAGTGTAGTATAAGTAAAAGTTAAATGAATGATTGTGGGAGAAGTAAAATGGATGACCTGGTGGGAAGTGAGCCACTTATTGGGTTTCTTCGAAGATCTAGTAGGGGGTTTCACATACTAATTGAATGAATGAAAAGAAAGAAATAGACCAATAACTACACTATGCACAAAATGTGATAAAAATGGCTAAACAATAAACGTAAAATGTAAAATTGATTTAAAAAGAATATGTATTGAATGTGTGCTATGATATTCATAAGCATGAATAAGTTATGGTTATAATACGTTGATTATGTCATATGTGATTCCATTACCGCATATAATCCTTATTATGAACATATGCATGTCCATAAGCATGAATGACGTGAATGTATGTCAATATACATATAAAGAATTTTAAATGGCATTAATATCATACATTATTTCATTTTCACCACTAATCATTATGCTTAGTGTGTCATGTGTTCAACGATGGGTAGGTACAAAAGACAATTGATAAAATAGCCTCGAGACATCAAGATAACTAACATGAATGCTTATATATTTTGGTAAAGCTTTTATAATTAGAAGTAATGTATAGGAGCACTTAATATATGTAATATGGGTTAGGTTAATTTGTATTCATTTTGAAATCTTTGTAAATAAAGATATTTATTTTGGATTTTTTGATTATTAGACTATTTTAAACTTGTGAATTGCATGTTTGACTTGTGTGATATCTCTTCCTGAGGCTAAGATATCATACTACATTTTGAGTATTGCTGGAATGATAAGAAGGATCATATAATATTGATGAATAAATATTTGAATTAGAGAAGTCCATTTATTAATGCAGGTTAACATATGAAAAGTTTGGGATAGTGCTTGGTACAACTATTATGCTATAGGATTTTCAGCACAAGGATTCCCAATTTTTCATGTGCAACACTATTTGAAAAAGATTTTTGAAAACCCATATTGTTAACATATTATCTATTATAAAGAATGTTAAATAACAAATAATCGAGTATATGAGTTTGATATCTTGATACATATGCACACTTTAGTCGGGCTTGACGATCAGTCGGCATCCATATCAGGTAAAAGGTGCCATATTTAGTGGTATCAAAGCTCTAGCTTAGGCAGTTCTAGTTTACTTTGAGTGCTATTAGAGTTTAGAGCCTACATCAATTTCTATTTGATGTTAATGCTTATCAAATTGTTTTTACATCTACAGACATGATGAGTGCTTCTATATAAGGTAGCAATGATCAAATCGAGAGTCATACTCCAACTATAGTGGTGCTAGAGGCTACTAGAGTGGGGTCTTCCTCTACTAGTGTAGTAGGACATGCACATACTTTAGGGCAAGTTCCATCTTTGTTCTTACAAGAGATGCTGTAGCTATTGAGACAAGCTACAACTTCTATTTTGCCGTCTCCACTACCACCACAACCTATAGTTCCATTGGCTCTCTAGAAGATATATCTTAAGAGAATAAAGAATATGGAGGCCAAAGACTTTAAGGGCTAGGGAGTGGTTACACCAACAATGGTAGAATACTAGTTAGACCACAATCAAAACATTATAAGGCGGATAAGATGCACACCAAAAGAAAAAGTTATCTATGTTACCTCACTTCTATAGGAAGAGGCTTTAAAGTAGTGAAAGGACCTCATAGAGTATAACATTGAGGACCAAGTGACTTGGGAGCATTTTCACACTAAGTTTTATAAGAAATACATCCCAGAGGATTATTTGGATGAGAGACGACAATAGTTCATGGATTTGCAATAGGGCTGGATAATGATTGGTGAATACAAGAAGGAGTTCACCATACTTAGCAGATATGCTAAGGATACTATCACTGTAACACCCTCTGCCTATTTTATAAGAAAACAAGTAAAAGATGTTGCTTCCCAAAGGTCACCTATCCTTGGATTTCTATAGGCAACTTTCATTTAACTTTTACTAAGGTTAATCCTTGTTTAATAGGACCAATAGTCTATGATACACTTCCCCAGTATATGACATTCATATCCCTAGTCTTATGCCCAATTATCAGCCTAAGCTATTGTTTGTAGATATAAACTCTTTTTATCTAGTTATAGGCCAACACAATAACTATCTAAGCCTAATATTACCCAACAACACAAAGTAATATGCATGAGTGTCTCTATCTATTAAAACATATCCATTTAAAAGGGTATCCTCTTACCTGGACAGTCTTCGGCTTTACTGTTGGTCACCATTACAATGCCAGTCGAACCTATTATTTGTGCATCAGACAACCAATACACTGAGTATGCATTTAGTGGTGAATTTAACCAAACATGCATTGTAACTTAAACTCAATCTATCACACAATCAAACACCTAATAAAAGACTAATTGATACCTGAGTTATCACCTATAGACTTTCTTATCATCTTAAATCCCTTTTAAGATAATATTTTAAGAATACTCACTAATTTATTCATACTACATGATATCAACCATTAACTTATGTTTATGATATTCTTTCTATCCTTACTTACTCATCATTTTTAGTAATATACTTTTATGCAATTCTCTTTTCCCAACCTTGTGTTACTTTGTTTAGATAGTTTATCAACTTATTTTCATCACTACTTAGTCAATCTACACTATTAAATCCTTTATCATGCTAATATGGAATGCATTATATGTCTAACTTTGATTAGGTGATCCATTCAAGGTTTATTTATGATAGTCTCGCCCTTCTATAACTTATTCCTTTCTATATGCCTTAATTAACCATCGTAGTTCCATGAGTCCTTTACTTCCTTCAGGATTCCTTCCAAAATTATATGTGGTTATTGAGTATCTTTTTATAGCTTATCTCTTATTCTTATTGATAATTAATATGACTAAGATACTAGTCCTTTTATTAATGTCATTAAATCAAGTTAAGTTCCTCAATTATTCCATTTATACTCTCAAGGTTTAGGAAAAACTCCTAACCACTGGATATTGGGAATCATGTTATGTTGTGGCCCCTATTTTGGGCCTCGATAACTGCACTTACCTGGTCTGAGAACCGAACAGATATCAACCAGTAAAGTGGCCCACATTTTAGACCTCGGTGTCTATACACACCCTTCATCCAATAACAAGGATCAGTTCTTTAGAACCTCCTAATCGAAAAGGCAGATAATAGGGATCAGCCCATAGACCTCCTAATATCTGCAAAGGGAATAGCAGGAATCAGTCCTGTAGGACCTCCCAATATCCCAATACATACCATCATAAGCAACATATCTGGTACATAGTAGGGATTAGCCCTATGGGACCTCCTAATATCCATAAATGGATAGCAGGGATCAGTCTGTAGACCTCCCAATACCTAGTGTGTGTAGGCTTAAATAAATACTTAGCAGTTGCACCCATCATACATAAGCTAAAATCTATTCATACTCAGCTGCTAATCCCTAGTTGACCAATCAACTTATCCAGTGTACACTCACCTAGTGGCCAATATCCATTTTTATTTACCTGTACCACCATTGCTCATTAATTTCATTATTTGAATATCCATAGCGAAAACATTACCCTAATTTTATTCATCTGCTAGTTTTTAATTTAAACTACTCATTCAGTATCATTTTGGTTTCACTGGTATCCCATATTCCCAACTCATGTTTCATTCTCTTTGTTAACATCAGCTAATCCTTTTGTATCTCTTTTTTGTATTTGGTTCCTATTCCCTTTACATGTGAAAGTGTAAATCTTTTGATTTATTGTCATGTGTCTCATAATATGTTATTCTCATAATCTATGCTATCTCTTTCTTTTACCATGAGATGATAACTTATTTTTCCATGTCTGGTATTTTACCTTTTTACTCTTAGGATCTTGATGGTACTTTAGTACTTGTAATACTCAATGTTAATCTCAGTGTATTATCATGATACTCTTTATAATGATTTTATTGTATAAATATATTTAATGTCTTATCAGATATACATTCATTTTTATACCTATATTCCATAAAATTATCATCTGTTTATTCATTCAATTTTGTCTATTTGCAAATTATTCATTAACAATAATTTTTCCCTTGTCATGTGGTTTTACTCTTCAGCACTTTGGAAAGTGCAACTTTATTTTCTAGTATTATTCTTTTTAGTTTACTCAACTTATAATTTTTCTCCTTTACTAGTCATCTATTTATATTATTTTGAAGTCATTAGGACCTAGTTATCAGTCTATTTCATCTTATTTATTTTCTTTGGGACAGTTACGGGTCACTTTTATTTTTCCTACATAGTTATAGGCCTTTTTACGTAAATGTTACTATTCATTTGATAACTTTTGTTACTATTCCTTTGGTCATTTTCCATTCTTTCCTTACCTCATACCATTATACCTTAAGGTATTCCACACCATTAAACATTACTTCTATATTATCATGCCTAAACATAATTTCTAACATAAATTCTTAAACTTGCACTTAGCATTATACACTATACTTATTTTATACCATATCTTTACATTTCAATCTCACATTCTATTATCCCTACATCATGCCTTGTCACATTTTAACCCATAACCATAAATATAGCCCCACATTCCATGTCATACCCACATTCCATGTCATATCTCACATTACCATCCAAATATCCCACGTATTCATGCCATGCACCCATGCACATGCCATGACATATGTGACATATATTCAATCATACATGCATCACATACTCCCACATACTTTTCACATCCATAACACATCCAAATCATCTTATATACTCTAATTACCCATCTTAGCATGCATAACACTTCCAAATTTCCATACACACATACATTACTACAACTTCTATACACACACATATGCCTCTAATGCTACTTTTCTCTAAAATACAAAGCATGTTTTAGTTAAATTCACTTATAGTGGGCTCCCAATCATGTCAAAGTCATTCTAGAACCATCAATTCCATCTTTCTCCACTATTTTCCACCATTTTTCAAAATGGCATATTAGGTTTCATCATTTGAAAATTCCTACAAAATTCCACATAACTCCAAACTAATATCTTTCTTCACCCATAACATCACCATACCAAATACTATAGATGAAAAATAAAAACCTTAAGAAAAAATCAACTTACTCATCAAAAGATCACTATTCATCAAGTGTTCATATCTCACTTTCTAGGGATCCTTTTCCATTTTTGTTAGTTGAATTAGCTTTCAAGTGTTGTAGAGGTTAAGATCTATATAAAGATTGGGGAATTTAGTGGTGGGAAGAGAGAGAAATAAAGAAAAATAGGAGAGGGAAGAGAGAGAAAATGGCATTGGCTTTCATGGAGGATTTAATAGAGAAGATGTCTTTTGGCACATATGGCACTCCCATATGTCCAAGCTTATTCATATTAGATAGGTGGATGGCTCGGATCGCACCACGTGTCAATCTAACAGCCCTTTTTATCCCGATTTTCTTTTAAACTTTAGAAATTCAAAATAATTTCTTTTCACCTCTAACAATCATGATTCTAGTGCCAAAAATTCTCGATTGTACTCATTAAAGGTCCCATAAAATTTCAAGCCAAAACTCCTTCGAGAATAAGGGTTATTATTCACTCGCTTAATTTAAAAATTATGAAGAAATATCTAATGACTTCAGAATATTAAAATTCCTTCTTTAATAGACTCGTCAGAATTTTTAAGCTTCAGGGTATGATATTTTTTGCTCTGTTTGGGCATTTCTTGGAGCTATCTTGAGACAACCTCTACTGAAGTCACTATTCACTAGCTCTAAGCCCGAAATGATTTATTAGTTTTTTTAAAATTTTTAATTCACTTGTTTTCATCATTTTCTCATCTGTCAAAGTTCAGTTGACCAATACCCCTTTTAACTACTACGTGACCCTTCAGTGTCTTGGATAACAGTTTATCGAGCTCAGGGGTACTTTTCACAAAATGATGATTTTCAGGCATTACAATCACAACTAAGGTGGACAAGTCTAAAAGATTTGAGAAGGGACTCCATGTTTATATTAATTCCTAGGTGGCATCGATGAAGATCTAAAACTTCTCATAGTTAGTGTTAGTATACAAAACCACTAAGGTTACTCAGAAGGAAAAAAAGGAGTTTTATTAGAATAAGAGGACTACTGGTTAGAAGGCATCTAGTGTAGCTTTATGATCAGGAAAGAGGTTTAAGGGATTTCAATCCAGTTTCACTCAACAATTAAAGATACAAGGCCAGTCACAAAAGTAAGCTCAGAATGGTAAAGAAAGGTCAAGACAACTATAGCCACAAGCTACTTTTACACTAAGATCAGTGAATAAGAAGGGCCTAGCTCCTCAGTACTAGACTTGTTGTAAGAAGCATTAGGGAGAATGTTGGATGAATATGCTAGGGTTTAAAGGGGTTTAAATAAGAGCAAAAATTGTAAAAATGCCATTTTGTGTTATTCCCCTTTCTTCCTCAAGTAACAAGTCGACACCTTCCACCATTCCTCTCCCTTTTTTTCCCCCTTCTAGAGCCAAATTAGCTCACCAAAATAAAAGTGTAGAGGCACTATGCCATGAATAACACATAGGAAGTGAAAAATTCGAGAAATAAGGGCAAAAATGCCAAAATTCATTCCTTGTGAGCAGTACCCATGAATTTTTTGGGTAAGATTTTTTTGACTTTCGTTATTTTTCCTAGATACTAGAGGTGCCCAAGAGTTCGTATATGGCCTTAGATTAATTTTTAGAGCTTCGATTGATTTATTACAGATTTTTAAATTTTCTATTCTATAATGTTAGGAATTTTAAAACCAACTTGGAATAAAGGTAAAGCGAAAGTGTAGTTAAGTCTCAAAGAGTCCTTACAAAAGCTACAATAGGTGAAATTGAAATAATATGTGAGGATTTTTCATAATTACAATAAATGCACATATTTTGTGTAATTGGCTATTAATGCATAAATAATGTATATAAGACATAATGTGCATATTTATGCATACAATATTTCTTTTAATGAATGTATGAATGTATTTCAATGTATACACTACTTATAAATTGAATGAAAATGACAAAAAAACCAAAAGGGGATAATTGAACCCATTATTTAACATAATAAGTTATGAACACTCAAAATGAACATGGATGATCATGTAGCAATAAAACAAGCATCTATGGCTTAAATGACATAAATAAAATGGTGTCAAAATGAATTAAGGTGTTGGAAAGGTATAATGTGCATATTGTGTAAAGTTAAGGATGTGTATACTTATAATGTTCAGAAGGCTTTATGTGGACTTTTAGTGTGCTTACTAATAGGAAATGAACATATTAATGACAATGCATATTTTAGAACATAAAATTATGGTTGTTTGAGTGTGGTGGTTGAAACCTTGGTGATGATATGAGTATATTGGTGCTTAATGGTCTTTGTGCTTGAAAATGCATGTAATTGAGCAAAGTGATTATATGTATGTTGCGTAGGTCATGGCATGTATGAGATGTTGCATGTTCCCTCATTTTATAATGCTAGGTTCCATTAGAATGAATGTATTTTGATGTTAATTAATGGCAAAAAGAATTATTGAGGCCTAAATGTATCAAGTGGCCGAATGTCCTAATTATGGAGTTTAAGACTTGAATGTCTCCTAAAAGAGGAGATTTTGATGTTAGAATGTAATTTAACATAAAATTTTTATGTGAACATGCATAATGTCATGAGAAATAACTACATGGACCTAAAGAAGGTCTTAAAAATTAAAGGAACCGAAAATGAGTTTTAAAAGGTGCATCATGCCATGATTTGTGACATCAGGAGAATAAAGGCATAAATGGACATTAAATTCCATTTTGACCTTAAACTAATTTTGTAAAGATAAAAAGAATTTTAAAAATCCATAATTGAGTTGGATAGTGTTTATGAACATGGAATTGGCATAATGTTAGAAAAATGGAGGCTCAAAATGGTATTTTTAAGTGATAATGCATTTTTAGTCTTTCTGAGGATAAAACATGCATATTAAAAGTTATAACAGCCTATTTAAGATGGTGAAACTAAAAACAATGGTTTTAGCCCATAAGATGCGACAACTTAGGAAATGGATAGGTTGACTAGTCAATTAGGGGATATAGCAGCTGCTAGAGCACTTTAGTGCTTAGAGGGTCCAAGGGTACACTTGTAGTCTATCTGTGGACTTATATGATTTAAGTTTTGAATCTAGCAGATGCAATTGCCAGTAAAGGTTCCATTGGGGCCACTATATAACACATTGTAGTATAGCTATGTAGGTCAGGTTAGACACTGCACTGTGCTTATGCAATAGCTGTCAGGTCCAAAATATGGACCATTGCATAATATCTGGTCCTATTATCCATTACATAGTAGTAGTTATCAAGGGTACTAATTGAATGAATGAAAAAGAAAGAAATGGACAAATAACTACACTATGCACAAAATGTGATAAAAATGGCTAAACAATAAACGTAAAATGTAAATTTGATTGAAAAAGAATATGTATTGAATATGTGCTATGATATTCATAAGCATGAATGAGCTATAATTATAATACACTAATTATGTCATATGTGATTCCATTGCCGTATATAATGCTTATTATGAACATATGCATGTACATAAACATGAATGACATGAATGTATGTCGATGTACATATAAAGAATTTTAAATGGCATTAATAACATACATTATTTCATTTTTGCCACTATGCATTATGCTTAGTGTGTCTTGTGTTTAACGATAGGTAGGTACAAAAGACAATTGATAAAATAACCTCTAGACATCAATATAACTAACAAGAAGGCTTATATATTTTGGTAAAGCTTTTGTAATTAGAAGTGATGTATAGGAGCACTTAATGTCTATGTAATGTGGATTAGGTTAATTAGTATTCATTTTGAAATCATTGTAACTAAAGATGTTTATTTTGTATTGTTTGATGCTTAGACTATTTTAAACTTGTGAATTGCATGTTTGACTTGTATGATATCTCTTCCTGAGGCTGAGATATCATACTACATTTTGAGTATTACTAGAATGATAAGAAGGATCACATAATGTTGATGAATGAATATGTGAATTATAGAAGTGCTTTTATTAATGCAAGTTTACATATGAAAAGTTTGGGATAATGCTTGATATAGCCATTATGCTATAGGATTTTTAGCACAAGGATTCCCAATTTTTCATGTGCAACATTATTTAAAAAAGATTTTTGAAAACCCATATTTTTTTAACATATTATTTATTATAAAGAATGTTAAATAACAAATAGTTGGGTAGATGAGTTTGATTTCTCGATATGTAAGCACACTTTAGTTGGGCTTGACAATTAGTTGGCATTCGGATCGGGTAAGAGGTGTCATATTTAATGGTATTAAAGCTCCACTTTATGCAGTTCTAGTTTACATTAAGTGCTATTAGAATTTAGAGTCTACATCACTTTCTATTCAATATTGGTGCTTATCAATTTGTTTTTGTATCTACAGACATGATGAGTGCTTTTGCACAAGGTAGCAAGGATGAAGTTGAGAGTCATACTCTGAATACAGTTGTGCCAAAGGCTACTAGAGTGAGGTCTTCATTTGTTAGTGTAGTAGGACATACATATACTACAGGGCAAGTTTTATCTTTTGTTCTTACAAGAGATGCTATAGCTATTAAGACACGCTACAGCTGCTACTTCACCGCCTCCACTACCACCATAACCTATAAATCCACTGGCTCTCTAGAAGATATATCTTAAGAGAGTAAAAAAGATAGAGGCTAAAGATGTGGTTACACCAA
>CANXYI010175094.1:0-11427 GCA_948208565.1 Hura crepitans
TTTAAGTTTCCTTTAATCAAAAGTCACGTAAAAAATGTATTTTAATATAGGCCAATCTCCTAGAGATAGGAGTTGGACAATTACTGCTAATTCCTATAGAATTACGGGTAATTGTCAGGTCAAATAACAATTAATCAATGACTCGATTTCTAGATGTACAATGTACTTGTCATATCTCTTTTAAATATTGTAATTTACTTCTTATACATAAAAAGGTGACATAACTGTTTTAAATATAATGCATGCTTGTTTGATAAGAGATTGATAAAAGTTACAATATACATAGACAACATATTATTTGGACATAAATAAGATCTGAAATTCCGAACCTTTCTGGTACAGAAGATCAGAGGTCCTGGTGTAGAGGCCAGGTGGCGACTCTATTAACCACTCTCATCCCCGGTAAAAATATTATAATCTCTACACACACTATGCCAAACTAATAATAATAATAATAATAATAATAATAATAATAATAATAATAATAATAATAATAATAATAATAATAATAATAATAATAATAATAATACAAGAAATTGTAAACCTATTTTAATAGAGAATCCTATCTTAATTGGAAAAGAAGTAAGACTAAATAAGAAAGTCCACTTAAGTTAAGAAACATGTATTCTTTTTCTAAGAATAAGAGACCTAATTATACTAAGATAAAGATACTTGTCTTCTAAGCAAGAATAAAGCCTATATAAAGGATCTCAAATGACAATTAAAAGTATGTAATTAATATTTTAACCTAAATTACTTACACTCGAAGTTTTCCTAATTAGGATTGAGCATGGAGTTTAGAGATATTAAATCGAGCTGAATAACCGAATAAAATTATCCATAACCAGATAGTATTATTTAACTTATTTGTTGGAATTGAAATGAATTGTATTGTTGACTTTAATTAAGTATGATTCTGAATATTAACCTATAACTAAACTAAGAATCGTACTAAACTGTACTGAATTGTATTTAACTGAATTGGGCTAAAGAAATCAATATATTTTGTTAGATTAGATGAATAATATAAAATAAATTTTTTTAATGCATACTTAATTTTTCTAATTATATATAATTTATTTATACAATTAAACTTTA
Source organism: Hura crepitans (assembly GCA_948208565.1). Classification (NCBI taxonomy): domain Eukaryota; kingdom Viridiplantae; phylum Streptophyta; class Magnoliopsida; order Malpighiales; family Euphorbiaceae; genus Hura; species Hura crepitans. The sequence continues at coordinate 1,099 of CANXYI010175094.1, forward strand.
GTTTGAATCTTTCTTCTATTTAACTCAAAAAAGATAATTTTATATTAAACGATAGAATTATTTTAATACTGAACCACAAGTGAATAATAATAGATCTTTTCAAGATGTATATAATGTTATAATAGTATAACATACAAATTTAGCTATGTAATAATCTTGCTATTTATATGAAGTATATTTCTCATATTATAAATCTATAACTTAATTATAATCTTAAACTAAATATAAAAATTCCAAATCTTAATTTTATACCTTGTGTTATATACAGTGATAATATAAATTAACTAGCAATAATATATTTTTTTTGTCAAATAATATAATCATATTGCTTGTAATATAAATGCATAAAATCTCTAATATATTTTACATGGTTGTGTATAGGAAAGGTACTATTTTATCTCTCATGTTTATCTCAAAACTCTATTTTGCCCTTTGAGTAATTTTTGTGTTATAGGATATTAGTTGTATTTCCTATTCTAAAAGATGTGATTATAATGTACATAATCTTAAAGATTTGATTAGGATTTGTTTTCCTTCCTTTTGTAGCTTATGAAAACTGTATATAAATGTATTTTCTATCAGAGTAAAATATAGAAAAATATTCTTCAATTACATGGTATTAGAGCTTGGTTCAAGCTAATTTGCTTTAGATAGTTTTTAGAATTCATTTGGGTTACTTTTCCGGTTACCTTTTGCATCACCACTAGCCAAAGAAGGTACGCAGCACTCCAAACGGACATTTCCCAAAATCTAATGATCGAAATCTTAGCGCTTGGGTCTCATGTGCCGTTTGTGTTTTCTATCTTTATCTTCACACTCCAGTGTATGAAAGTGCATGTGATAGCAGTTCTCCTCTAGTCTTCTTCTCCAGTGTCGCCTAACTATTTTTAGCTTGATCAGTATCTTTGTTTCCCTTTCCAACCTTGTTTGATAGTGATTTTTATCCTCAACTTGTCTCTATTCCTGGGTACATTTCGATTCTATTTCTATCCCTTTCATTTTATTATCTTTTTAGATTTTTAGCTGGGTCTTGTGATTGCATTTTTTTTGTGGTTTGGTAATATGGGGGAAAATAAAGCTATTATTAGTGTCATTATTCTAGTTTCTAAAATTACTTAGCAAAAAATTGAATGGAGCCAACTATTTTGAATGGAATAAAACTATTGAACTCTATTTTCTTAGTATGGATAAGGATGATCATTTGACTAACAACCCTCATAATGATAATACTAGACAAGCATGGTTAAGAGAAGATACAAGATTGATTCTATAAATTAGAAACACAATTAAGAGTGATGTATTTAGTTTGATTTCTCATTGTGAACTTGTGAAGGAATTGATGAATTATTTGGCCCTTTTGTATTTTGGAAAAAGAAATTATTCTCATATATATGATGTATGTAAGGCTTTCTATCATGCTGAAAAAGAAGCCAAGCCTATTACTGCTTATTTTATAGAGTTCAAAAGGATATATGTGAAACTAAATATGCTCTTGCCATTTAGTACTGACATAAAAGAGCAGTAAGGTCAAAGAAAGAAAACAGCAATTATGAGTTTTTTGACAAGTCTTCCATCTAAATTTGAAACTACCAAAACTCAAATTCTTTCTAAGTCTAAGATTCCTTCCCTTGAAGAAGTGTTCAGAAAGGTGTTATGTATAGCACCCATCCCATCATTTTAGCAAAGTAGTGCCTTAATTGCCAAAGAAAGTGAAGGTGATATTGGGAAAAGAAATGTGAACAAAGAAGGAAACAAGCTGACTGAAAATAAACACAACAATGATATTGTCTATTACTATTGCAAAGAGCCAGGACATATAAACAGGTATTATGAAAATTGCAGAATCGCTATCAAAGGACCCAAACTGCTAATATTGCTGCTTCTAGTATAACATCTCAAAAAAGCATCACTATTTCAGTTGAAGAATATGAGGCATTAAAAGGATCCTCTGCTCTAGTCACCACTGCTCTTATTGAGACAGATAACTTATGTCTTATCTCTTCTACCAATAAATGGGTCATTAATTATGGTGCTACAAACCACATGACAGGTAATCCTATGTCTTCTCTAGCTTTCGATCACATGATACAACTTCACCTATTACTATAGCCGATGGGATAATAACAAACATTGAGGGGGTCTAGGACTGTTAAACCAACCTCATCTATTACACTAACTTTTATCCTTCGTTTACCTAAATTAACCTTTAATTTGATTTGTGAGTAAACTTACCAAGAACCTCAATTGTTGTATCTCATTTTTTTCTCAATTATTATGTTTTTAGGACCTTTTGATGAAGAATACTATTGGTAAAGGACATGTATCTAATGGTCTCTATATACTTGATGAATAGGTACCTCATTCTATTGCTTGCTCCACTGTTACTTCTTCTTCCAAAGCTCATTATCACTTGGGACATCCTTCACTGCCTGTTTTGAAGAAATTATGTTTATAATTTAATAATATTTCTTCATTGGATTATGAGTCTTGTCATTTTGCTAAACACCATTGTAGCTCGTTAGGTCCTAAAATTAATAAAGGAGCTAAGTTTGCATTTGATATTATTTATTCATATGTTTAGGGTCGTTGTCTTGTTTTGTCTAAAATTAGGTTAAGATATTTTATTATTTTTGTGGATGATTTTTCTAGAATGACATGGATTTATTTTATGAAGAATCATTCTGAAGTGTTTACCCATTTCTCTACTTTTTATGCTGAAGTAAAAACTCATTTTAATATTTGTGTTAAAATTTTACAAAGTGATAATGCTCAAGAATACATATCAGACTCATTTTAGAAGTTCATGTCTCAACATGATATTCTTCATCAATCCTCCTGTGTTGATACACCTGCTCAAAACGAAGTTGCTGAGAGAAAGAACAGGCATTTACTAAAGATTGCCCATGCTTTATTGTTTTGAATGAAAGTTCCTAAGTACTTCTAGACTGATGCTATTTCCACAGCTTGTTTTTTGATTAATAGTATGCCTTCTTCAGTTCTAAATGGTAATGTACTTGTAACGCCCAAAAAATCTCGATTTTATGAATAATGCTTTCCCGAGATAAATAGTTCTCTCAAGACTCAAGGTGCACTAAAGTTACTAGATAAAAGTATTAGTCATGAAATAATTTTAGACAAAGTTTGAAATCAATCGAAGTTTATTTGATTGGTTAAAAAGCTTAAGAAAGTTTTTACGGTAATGTCTTGGGAATAGTGACCAAAGCAAAGTTAAATCATAAATAATTTTCAAAGTTGCTTAGAAAATTATGAAACCTATACAACCTAATACTCAAAAATTCCAACAAGTCCAATGGTGCTAGATTCAGAATTTTTAGAGGTCAAAAAGTATTTTTACTAAAATTGAGTCACATGAAATTAAGGCTTTTTAATATGATTTTTCACAATTTTTGAGCTACTATTTTTAGAGACTTATGGGAATTTAATTTATTTAATTTTTGATAGAAAAATTAGAGGAAAAGAGGGTTGGTTAGATTTTTAAAATAATGAAAGAAGGGGAGAAAGAATTATTTTGCACTACATTTCCTACACCTATATAAGTCAAAATTGGTCAACATATGAAAAGTGAATCATCCCCTTCTCCCCCTTGCTATTCCAGCTGACACCATCCCCCTTAAATCCCTATTTCTTAATTTTCATTTCTCTTTCAATTGGCCAAATAAAAACACCAAATTTGAATGGTAGGCCCCCCAAGGTCTATAGAGATAGTAGGAAGTGGAATTTTGCAAAATAGTCGAGTAGAAAGCTCGATTTAACAACTCGATGAACAATACTGATTTTTCATTTGGGTAAGTTTTTCGAACTCCAAAATTTTTTCTACGTTCCTTAGGTGCGTAAGAGTAGTCTTAAGTGATCGGTTTTAATTTTTACCGAGCGTATGATTTTATACAGATTTTTATAAATCGAATCTATATTCTGCAGTTAAGCAGGGCGACAAAAGAATGACAAAGGGAAAGAGAAGGTGTGACCAGACCTCGTGTATGTGTTTTGACCCATAAAGTAAGTGTAATCATTATAATATGTTAAATGAATATATGCTCTAAGTGTATGTGTGTACGTATGTAAAAGTATGCTATGAGAAATTGTAATTTAAGGAATGTATGAAATGAATTAGTGATAATATAGACTTTTATATGTCTTTTGATGTGTGAATGATGGTGATAATGGAAAGATGAGTGTATGCTTTTTTATAGCCAAAATTGGTAACAATGTGTATATGGAATTTATGTGAATTATATGATGTAATTGAAAATGAATATGGATAAAATGTTTATGACATGAATTATATGTATGGTATGCATTATGTGAGTGGTATAGAATTAATAAGCATAGTGAATATGTGGAAATGAATAGAGGGGTATAAAAACCCTTATGCAGTTGAAATATGCATGTAGGCTTGCTATGTGCTTATTTACTTAATGTGAAGTAATTGTGTGTTAAATACATGTATTGATATTGTGAAGTTATAGCATGTGTGTAGTATATGAGCAATGTATACTATGGATGTGTATGATGGGTAAGCCAAAAGTTTTGAGGCATTAAAGCATTTCTTGTATGTGTGTAAAATGCCTAAAAGTGTGAAATTGCATAATGCTAAGTGGTTATGTGCATTTTAGGCTGGAAATGGCTAAGTAATGGTATATGGGATTTAAGAGCCATAAATATGTGTATATGCTCATCTATAGGCTAAGTTGGCCAAATGATATATGGCCTATGTTAAGTTTTCTTTAGTTATGAAAAATGGCTTATAATTATGCAAATAAGTGACTTATAAATAAAGGAAGCAATATGTATGCATTTTTAGTAAAATGGACATATTATGTGTCTAAATGCTTTGTGATGAGTATAAGTGTATATATGTGCATGCTTCTTAAATGTGATGTCTATGTTATGTTTCATTATGGTAATATGATTTTTGGAATCATAAAAAACCTTTAAATGGGATACATAGACTATATAGCCGAAATAGACTAAAGTGAGAAGAAAAGTTAAATAAATGTAAATAATAGCCCATTCGAGTAAAACAACCTAGACAGATATGTTGACTGGTCAACTAGGGTTATTAGTAGTTGCTAGGATGTCTTTGGCTACTATGTTTGAGCCTTTGGGCAACTATGTAGGTGCAGCTGTCAGATGGTCTAATAGAATCATTGCACGTATTTTTATATGAGTGCAATCGTTGGATGGTTCAACAGGATCACTGCACATATTTTTATGCGAGTGCAGCCATCAAAGGGTCTAACAGAACTACTGCACATATTTTTATATGGGTGCAGTTATCGGATGGTTCAATAAGGCCACTACACAACTTTTTGTCTATTGACTCATGCTATGCTCGATTTTTGACTTAAGATTTATGCTGACCTATAGGTCTATGTTATACTCAGTCTTTGAACTTACATTGGTAGATGACCTTCGAGTTATATGGAGGTCGTGTTGGCCATCTATCACTATTATCCATAGATTTTGTTTTCTTTGATATGGGCGAATTAATTACTGAAAAAGAAATATACTTAATGAGAAAACTTGTAAAGTACAATTCTTAGAAATCATGCATTATATCATGAAATGTTTATTTTTAAGTATGTTTACATAACTTAGCATTTATGTTATACATTTACATGCTCATTGTTATGTTGATATGATTTTTACTTATGATGAAATGTTTATGAGTAAATATCTATTTATACATGGATGAAATTGATATAGTATGTCATAGCGATTAAACTGCTAAGCTTCTACTTAGCACATCATGTTTTCTTTGTGATGTGTAAGTTTAAGAAGAACAGGTTAAGCTTAAGTCTCATTCGACAAGATCTGTAAGTGAAGACTTGTATTTTTGGTATATATATTTTGATGTATGTATATATCAGTCATGTGATATAAACGTAGATGCACTCATATGTTGTAAATGAGGAAATAGGACTACAAAGTGTAATCTTTTTGTTTAATGTTGTAAATGTTTTGTAACCTTATTGAATATGGTTTTTAAATAATTTGCTTGTATGATATCTCTTCCTAAGGTTGAGATCATACTTTGTGTTGTTGATTGATTTAAAGTAATCAGAGGATCATAAGAGTGGTGGTTTGTGTCAGGATAAATATAGAAGTGTTTGTTTTCAATACAGGTCATAGGAAAAATTTGGGATAGTGCCCCGATACAGCCGTTATGCTGCCGAATTTTTGGCAAGAAGATTTCCAAATCAATTTCCTAATTAAATTTTAATAAGTTTGTGTAAACTCATATTTTCATAAATTAAGCATTTTAATAACGATAATTATAAATGTGATTTTAATATGTTAAGATAAGGTAATCTAGATATTACAATTATGAACGCGCTCCGTATTCAGGTCCGGTGATTAGATCAGGTAGAGGGTGTCACAGTAACTTATAGTGTTTTGTTTCTAAACAAATCATTTTTTCTAGTGGAGCTATGAATATTTGGTAGTACTTGTTATGTTCATGACGTAATCCAAAGGCTCTAAAATGTGTCTTTTTGGGATATTCTTGACTTTAGAAGGGATATAGATATTATTCACCAAAACTATAATGATATCTAGTATCAAATGATGTGACTTTCTCAGAAGACAAATCATTCTTTTCTACTCCAATCGCTTCTACTAGTCAAAGAGAGGAAGATGATTGGCTTATTTATAATGTGACACCTCTTAGAAATCCTAATAAGGATCTCCTGCACCTTCATTGAGCCACTAACTATTGAGAATGATTTAATAACAACTAGACCATGATTTGATCAAGTTTATTCTAGAAGAAAAGAAACTAATGATACATGTCCTGCACTGGCACCTTCATCATCAGATCCTGCTCTAGATGACCTTAATCTTCCTATTGCTTTTTGTAAAGGTAAACAACAATGTAAATCTATTTACTCCATTGATAATTTTATTTCCTACAATCATCTTTCCCCTTCGACATTTTCTTTGATTACCTTTTTAGATTCTGTGTTTATTCCTAAGACAGTCAAAAAAGCCTTAAATTATCCTATATGGTATAATACAATGCTTGAGGATCTCAATCAGACTTGGGATCTAAAGGATTTACCAAAAAGAAAGAAAGTTGTGGGTTATGAACGAGTCTTTATAGTCAAATTCAATCCTAATGGTTCTGTAGCTTGGTTAAAAGCTTATCTTATTACTAAGGGATATGCTCAAACTTATGGAGTGCACTATTCTAATACCTTATCTCCGATGGCTAAATTGACTTTTATTTACCTTTTTATCTCCTTGGCAGCTTCTCAAAATTGGCCATCACATCAGTGCTGGACATCAAGAACGCTTTCCTTCATAGTGATATTCATAAAGAGGTCTATATGGAGCCACCACCTAGATTTGTTGCTCAGAGGAGTATGGTAAAGTCTGCCACTTGAAAAATTTTTGTATGGCCTGAAACAAAGTCCTCGTGCTTGGTTTAGAAAGTTTAGCAAAGTAGTTTAGGCATTTGGACTTAAGAAGAGTAACTATGATCACTTAGTCTTTTATAGATAATCTGATGTTGGCGTTATACTCCTTGTTGTGTATGTTAATGACATTGCTATTATAGGAAATGATTCTACAAGTATTTTGGATCTCAAGTCTCAAGTCTCAAGTCCTTCTTGCATACGAAATTCCACACTAAAGATTTAGGCTAACAAAAATATTTCTTGGGAATAGAAGTCTTAAGAACCAAGAAGGGAATTCTTCTATGTCAAAGAAAGTATGTCTATAATCTTTTGGCTAAAATTGGAAAATTAAGAGCCAAGCTTTGTAGTACTCTCATGGTTCCTAATGTGCAACTTGCAAAAGATGATGGTGATCCTTTTGATAATCTAGAGAAATATAGAAAGTTAATGAGAAAACTAAATTATCTCACTATGACTCGACTTGACATCGCATTCACAGTAAGTGTTGGTAGTCAGTTCATATCAACTCCTACAATCAAACATTGGGCAACACTTGAGCAAATCTTATGCTATCTGAAGGGGGAACCTGGACTTGTTATACTTTATAGTAACCATGGATATACTTACATTGAGTGCTATATTGATACTAATTAGGTTGAATCAAAGTATGATAAAAGGTCCACTATAGGGTACTACATTTTTGTTAGAGGGAATCTTGTATCTTGGAGAAGTAAGAAGCAAAGTGTTGTATCTCGATCTACTGCAAAATCTGAATATAGGGCAATGGAACAATCCATATATAGATTTTGTGGATTTCTCATTTGTTAGAAGAGGTTGGTTTGGGCTTTTCATCTCCAATAAAACTTTGGTGTAACAATCAGGCTGCTCTTTAGATTGCCTCTAATCTAGTGTATCATGAATGAACCAAACAGATTGAAGTCGATTGTCACTTCATTCATGAAAAGATCCTAGAAAATGTAATTTCCACTGGGCATGTAAAAGTAAAAGAACAACTTGGAGATCTATTTACAAAAGCTTTAAATGGGCCTAGAGTAGATTATCTATGCAATAAGCTGGGTACGATTAACATCTATATTCTAACTTGAGGGAGAGTGTTATAGGATATTAGCTATATTTCCTTATTATAGGATACTAGTTGTATTTACTTGTTATAGGATATTAGCTATATTTCCTTTTCTAGATTATGTGATTATATTGTACATAATCTTAGGGATTTGATTAGGATTTGTCTCCTTTCCTTTTGTAGCTTATTAAAACTATATATAAATGTATTCTCTATCAAAGTAAAATATAGAAAACATGATTCAATTATATTTTGGAACAAAAATACCACTATACCTATTTAAAATGATGCTAAAATGTATCATAGTTGTTGAAAATGGTGCAAAAATATCTAGACAATTGTCAAAAATGGTGCTAAAATGTCCCTATTATCTAATGCTTATAAGAGCATTTTAGCACTATTTTTAATAACTATTGGAACATTTTTGCTCCAAAAATAACTTAAAGAATAAAATAGAGCTCTAAGACAAATGTTAAAAGCAAAATAATACCTTTTCTCATTGTGTATATTCTTTAAATTTTATATTAACATATATGAAATATTAGTAATGTGATTATAACTTAGTACCATTAGTAGCTACATAAATAATATTTTAGCACTCATGTTTAACATTCTTAATTTACTATATTAAATTATTAATTTGCAATCGCTATATTTTTTATATAGTTTAATAAATTGATTATCCATTGACAAATAGGATAAATTTACTTAGATTAGTTGTACTTAAATTCTATAATGTCAAATTTACTATTTGGATTTTTATCATATGTAGATTAAGTTATTTTTTTATTTTATAAGATATATAAACTTTAAATTTAAATTGTATTTAATTTATTTATACTAAAAGGACCGAATTGGGCTAATTTTTCAATACAATTCAATAGAGATAATTTATTTTTTTAATACTGTTCTAGTTCATTAATTTTTTAAATAATAGAAACTCAATATGGTTCTAGAGAATTACTAACAACCAGATGAAATTAGACTATGCACACCCTTATTCCTAACTAATTTAAGCATCAAAATGTTAATTTTGAGAAAATCAGAGCTAGTTCATCATTGTTTTGTGGGGAATCCATTGTCTATTCACATTCAACTATGGAATAGGCTAAACAAGTGATTCTCCTATACCATTTACAGTAATTCACACATTATCAAATGCTACTTTCATTGAGAGACATGAGTCAATGAAACGAAGAGAATAAATCTATAGAACACTCAAGAAACCCTAACAAATGGAAGATTGCCAATCTTCAAAGAAAATCATAATAATAAGTCATCATCAATTGCAATTGTAACGTCCGCCAGTCAAGGTGTTGTAAACAATGCTTTCAGGACCCGAGTGATGTTCCCCGCGGTGCAGGTCATCATTTCGAGTTCGATGACTGGCATATTGCTCATAAAACTTTGACAGACCTAAAAGTGGTCAAAACAAATGAATTAAAATTTTTAATAGAATCAATAATTCATCTAAGGGTATAAGCTTTCATTTTCGGAGATAAAAATATTTCGGGCTGGGACAACCTCGGGACCAGGAATGTGCCCAAATGGTCTCGAAAACGTCATTACCTGAAGCTCAAAAATTCCACTAAGTATGGTGGTGAAGGAATTTTAATTTTCTGAGGCCATTTGATATTATTTTTGAATATTTTATTCAGTGAGTGAATAGTATCCAAAAAGTCAACTGTGGAATTTTGACCCCAAATTTTACAGGGACCTTAGTCTCATTAATCGAGGATTTTTGAAATAGAAATAGGAATTTTTTGAGGTCCTTAGAATATTTTATTAACTTTAGAAGTCAAAATGCTATTAAAATGCTTAAAAATT
>CANXYI010175119.1:0-11170 GCA_948208565.1 Hura crepitans
TTTCCTAGTTTAAATAGGATTCTTTAGATATTAGGAATTAAATAAAACCTTCCTAGTTTAAATAGGATTTGTTATTTCCTAATTAGATGAAAATTTTTAGGCTTGTAACCTCTATTTAAAGAGGCTGAATTTAATCAATAGAATCAAGTAAGAAATTTCCAGCAGAAAAGCATCAAAAGATAGGCAACTCTCTTTAACGAGTTCCAAGGTGCGCAACTCCCTTAGACGAATTGCAATTCTCTAGCAATCCGGGACCGTAACAAACACAAACTAAAACTGAAACAAATTATTGAAATCCAATATATTTGTTAGCACTTTTTTCTATCAAGACCACCAAAGTTGTAGACTGGCTTCAAAATCTAAAGGGGTTCCAATGCCGTAGCTTCGGAACTGCAGGAAAAAGAAAAAAAAAAAAAAAGCTCTGGCACTCCAATTGCCAATCTTGGCCAAAATATGACATAGCTATAGCTGTAAATTAAAAAAGTTTTACTGTGAGAGACACACTGACCTCACTTGCAAGAGGATCCCTCCCCTTTACACTTGTCAATGTTGACCATGCTAGCTTAGACATGTTCAACCCAACGGTTTCTGGGCAACCTGTACACCAAAAGTAAATGGGTTAGAAACCAAGTGGAGAAAGTGCATAAGCAATATGAAAATAGGAAGCACAATTACTTGCATACCATTTTTGTTATCTCCACCACCAATAATATACCAATTCTCATCAATGGCTACACCAGAATGACCAGCTCTAGGGCTTACCAAATTGCCTTGAATTTCTGGCTGGGACCACTCCATCTGCAACATGGAGAGATCTTGTCATGATGCAGAGCAGCAGATAAGACAGATATCTGTTACTTTCACAAGTCATAGGCAAATAAAATAGGAGCATAGCTTAGTTGCTTGGTGTAGTGCTGCCAAGACACTAATTTCAAAACAGCATACATGCAAGTGACTGCAAGTTTCTTATAATTGACTATAAAATGATTGAAGTATTGTATTTTAGTTATTTTGTTGGGATAGGTTTTGTTTCTGAGCTTTTCAGTTCTCTGTTTACTAAATTTGTCATAAAGGGGTCTGTTATGCAATGTTTTTCTGAGATATAGTTGAATTACTGCTCTTCTGGGGATCTCAATACTCTTTGGTGGGCTCTAGAATGATTCTACTCTTAGATTCAAGGACGTATGACGCAGTGTCATCATCTAGACTTGTTACTACTCTTTCATCCCACCATCTTAATTCATTAAATAACAATTGCTTGGCATGTCCAACTCAAAATAAACAACAGGATGGAAAATATGAAAGATAACATTTTTACCAAAAATCCAGAAACAGAAGACAGCATGTTAATACCAATTTGGCAAACTGGCCCATCGATAGCTCACCTATGCCAACATTCACACCAAGTAATTATACCATTCTTCAGATGCAATACCATGATGTACATGTTATGCCTTAGCAGGAGTTTTTGACAAATTAAATTTCTTGCTGCTGCATTAGACTTTCTAATCGAACATTCTAGAGAGTATCACATGTACATGCTTCCCCTTAGATTCCAAGGGTACCATTTCTGTATTTTGAACTCATGACCTCCATAAGACCAAATCAGGAAATGAAGTGAATGCGAAAAATCAATATTTACACTCAAATGCAATAAACTTCACTTCTGTCTCTCAACTTTCCAAATGAAATAAATAAATAAATAAAGGAAGCTACTTACAGTTTCCAAGTCAAGTACATGAAGATCATTGAAAAATATCGAATGAGAACAACCACCAAATATTAGGAAGTACCGTTCTGCATTTATTGCAGCTGTGTGATCAAATCTGGGAGCTGGAGGCGTCTGCCTATCAATCACAACAAAGTGGTACAGAAAACTTACGTAAAACATGCAAATAATTTATCATAAAGAAGAACAAGCACTTACATTGTCTCTAAGACATCCCAAGTCATCTTTTCTAGATCAAGAACATAGAGATCATTAAGCAATCTCCTGCCACTATCTTCTCCACCAAAAATTATCAACTTAGATCCAACCACAGTAGTAGAATGCCCCCCTCGAGCTACCTGAAACAAATGCAAGAATCTTACCATCCACAACTAGAGTAGTTTACATTATAATGAAATAGATAATGACTTTATACAAAGGCAAAAACAAAATAATGGATTGACCAGCTCAAAGAAAAGCATGAAAATAAGTTGTTGACAAGGTCAGTTACCGGAGCTTTTCCTGATGTTTCTATAACACCACAAAGGTGTGTATCTAGATCAATGAAACGCACTGCAAGAAGTAATTGGCAAGAAATAAGAGTCTAAGCAAAAGTCTTTTGCCAGTGCACCATCAGTTGATTTAGGGAAAGAACAGAAGATCTCTTAAACTGAAGAAACAAACCGATCATATAATCAGATGATTTCTTGGAATGGCCACCAAGGAGTAGAAGCTTGTTTCCCCACTTAACCTGACAAAAGTATAGCAACTTGACTTGATTTGTGAAAATCAATTTAAAGTACTACACAAACAGCTAGAATTCAGACAAAACAAAATATTGTTATACTTCACGACAACACGAGAGAGGGTAACTCCACGTATTCATTTGTGTTTACGTGCGGTTGTGTATCTTACCATACTATGATCTGAGGTAGCAGGAAGGACTTCTTGCAGGTTATTGTCTTCAACTTTGTTTCCGTGCTGTTCATTTCTGAGTTTTAGACTAGACCATGCTGAACTTCTAGGATCAAAGACCTGAAAAAATTATGCAACAGAACATAACTACATGGTCCACCAGAAATGATTTGAACTTTATGGATTAATAGTCATGATCAATACCTGAACATCAGATAAGTACCGGCCATTGCGACTTCCCCCAGAAACGTAGAGTTTCTCATTTGCAATTGCTGCAGCATGCTAACATGAAGACAAAATTGCATGTTCAGTAACATTTTCATTACTTCCCCCCACCCACAGAACCAAACAAAAAAAAAAAAAAGAAAGAAACAGAGAGAAAAAGGACAACGACTTTTAAATAAGGTTTAGAACCAACTAAAAACCATTTTCCATTCCTGAATCAGGATTAAGTTCCAGAAAATTATCACCTTATAGCGAGCCCATGGTCGTGCACCAGAAACAGGAATTGGTACCCATTGCTCATAGCTCAATTGTGAAAACCAGTTATCCACATCAATGTCCTTGATCTCCTCTCTTCCCATAGAAGCTATTGTGATTACTCAAACTCCTCACCTGATTCTCAATAAGAAACTACATATATCAGTTGCTGAACAATTTAGTAACTTTCTTGTGTTTTCCTACTCCCAAGGAACCAAGTAGACCTCAATGTTGAAACATTATCAGTTTTCAAAAAATTAAGGAACATAAATCTTACATTCCCACTCAAAAGTAAAATATGTTATTATTCGCAATACAACAAATGGAAAAAAAAAATTAGTGACTTAGAAATTAATTACCAACACAAATGTCAAGGCTAAAGATCCTCTAGATCAATGTAACAGTTATCCATGTGACCATACTGTTTTTTCAGCTCAAATCAAATTGTTTTTCATTCTTCATGTATTACTTACTGAAATTCTTTTAGTTTTTTTTTTCTTTTTTCAAAAGGTAACTGACTAATAGTGTAATATAATTGACTAAAAAGGCTAAACAAAAAAGACACATTTGGACAAAAAGAGAAAGATTCCCAACAACAGTCAGGAAAAGTGTATCTACAGGGTTCCCATCTGTTACTACTGCCAACCTCCAATGCCACCAACTGAGAAGGGCTTTACAGAAAAGACTAAGGTATTGCACTCAAGCCAACAAAGTTGATAGGTCATTTTATTACAAGTGAAATTTGAATTCTCCCCAACGTGACCATAAAGGATATGCTTTTAATCATCCCCTAAGTTGTTCCAGTGCCATGTTTGAAGACTAAAAAGCCATTTCACAACCAAGATAGAAATGAAAAGAAAGACATGAAATATGAGAGGAGATTGGAAAAGGAGAGTCTTATAAGTATGCAAAAGCAATTGCCTCCTTTTCCATCAGGTAAGATCTAGAAAATAATTTACGAGGTGGAAAACTTGCACACTGTATATATCTCGAAAAGGTAGTGGGAAAAAATATTTTTTTCATTAGAGGCAAGAAGAAAATTAACACAAGGACCTATAGGCAATTCTTGGATGAAGTGAGGGCGCTAAATCCGCCCATCTTCCATCCAACTAATTTCCTCACAAAAATCTACACACGGGATCGACATCCTTCTCTAGTCCTTGAGTCTTCATTTTATTCTGTTTTAACTTCATGATAAATAATAATAGTCAAATTCCGATTTCTAGAAGAGTTAGATTTGCTTATATCAGAGTGTGTTACAGCTCCCTGAAGAAAATACTTGAAGATTTTGATGGATTTTTGGGCTTTACTTCTTTGTTGTTGGTCACTTTTTTGTCTATGATTCCATGAGAAATCTCATTCTAACACTTTCTGAATTATTTCCTCGTGTATTGACTTCCACCAACTACTGCATCTAACAACTAGTTGACGAAGGTTTTTCACAGTATGGTGTGGCTTTTTAAGATTTTTAAATGATGATAACTTGTTTGGAAGAGTTATAGCTTTTAAAGTGTACGATTTTGGAGAGTTCAATTTTAATCTACCAAAACTTCTAGTTTTGAATCCACCAGATGGATGCATTGAGAATTATCTATGCTATTAAAAAATTATTAAACCACCACACCTTTAATTTACTTCACCCTTTCGTCCCCATAAAGAATGCATCTCACCTTTAGAACAACCAATATGCTCACTGCCTTAAGACTCACCCGATGGCTAGTAAATTCCAATCCCATATAAAATCCCTATATCCTCCTATCCTAATTCTCAAAATCTAAATTCTAAATTTTGAAACGCATGAAGTATTCGGATCTATCTGATGATCTTCTTTTTAATCATAATTTACAATTTATCACTAGGTCAAATTTACAATTTCTATTATTTTACAGTGTTACTATGCTCCAAATATTTCTATCCACGTGAGCCAATTGACAACTCCCAATATCAGAAACGGTACAAGGCATCACCCAACTAACACGCAGAGACAAAAACAGGAAAGAAAAAAAATAATCAAGTCTAGATAACGATAATTTTATTATCAAATGACATCCA
Organism: Hura crepitans; assembly: GCA_948208565.1. Classification (NCBI taxonomy): domain Eukaryota; kingdom Viridiplantae; phylum Streptophyta; class Magnoliopsida; order Malpighiales; family Euphorbiaceae; genus Hura; species Hura crepitans. The sequence continues at coordinate 5,156 of CANXYI010175119.1, forward strand.
GCCTTCTCAAATCCATCTTCGACTGATAATTGTATAACCTATTTGACATCCAGCCTTCTCAAATCCATCTGCGACTGATAATTGTATAACCTATCATTTCCTCAAGACAATTATCTTAATAAATCAATCAAAATAGACATGTAAGAGAATAAGCAATGTACATGTACAAGTATTGAAAGAGCGAGGGAGATCAGATCGAGTTATATTTTCAGATAAAAAAAAAAAGGAATTGAATAGAAATGAATGTTGGACCTGGCAAAGGATGGTTGGATCGACCGGCGCTTGATTCTCCGTTGATTCAGTAATGAAACGAAGAATCGTACACCTACAGGCGGAGAGGCGTGGGTCTAACGGTAGAAACAGGTGAAAGCTTAGTCTTCTCAGTTCTCTGCTGTTCGTTAATGGCTTGCGTTTGATTTGGATGTTTTATACTCGGCTACAGCTGTAGCGGAGCTTCCACCGTCGTTTATTTCAAAAATCTGATAAAAAAATAAAAGAAATTAATATTTTATTATTAAAAATAATTATATGTAAAAAATTATTTTATTATTATATGGAGGCAAAAAAAATTATAGCTTTTATAACATTATGTTCATAAAAAAAAGTTTTATAATAAAAAAAATATGTAACTTCTAAATTCTTTCTCATAAAATCAGGATGGCTGAATTTTATCATCTCAACTAATTAAATTGACAAGTAGCTATCCATCTCACCTGGAAACCATAAAAAAACATGTAAGCATCCTTATCGGAAGTCCTTGTGTACAAAAAGATTAAAGAAAAAAACTATTAGGGACCATTATTTTCCTCGCACTATTTTTTTATGTTTTAAAAATAGAATTAAGTAAAGAATTAACATGCTTATTAAATTATGATTAAATTAGTTTTATCGAATTTAATTAATTTTTTAAAATAAAAAATATATATATAATTTGAATAATAATATAATTAATACCATACCAAAAATTAAAATACATTTAAAAAATTGCACACACGTATATATAATTAAATATTAATCTATAAATATTAATTTTAAGTTATTCATCAATCATAGCGAAATTTTAACATATAATAATAATCAAATTAAATCAAATTAATTTTTTAAAGTACAAAAGATAGGTTATAATAAAAGTATAATTAATAACAAATTATATAATGTATAATTAATTTATAATTCATATCTTTTTATGTAAAAATTAAAATATTTTTTTGTAAAATTAAATTATAACAAATATATAAAGTGTTAATTCGATACTATGTTAATTTTGATACGCATTAATATGCAATACATGAGGCCATTAAAATCTTCATTATAATTTAATGATAATCAAAACAGCCGAATAATGGAACATGAATAAATGAATTATATAGAAATAATAAAGTGGGTTGTATCATTAATAGACTGTTCTATAAAAAAAAAAAAAAAAGAAATTACACTATTCATCATTTTTTATTTTTAATTTTAAAAATATATTATAAATGTTTAAAACTTTTAAATATACTTTTTTAGTATTTTATATTTTAAAAATGCTATAAAATTGTTCATTTGCTACTATTAATTTAAATTTTATTTTTTAAAGAAAGTTTTGTTTTTTTTATATGTTTTTTCTCTAAAAAATCAATCTTTTAAAATTACTATTGATTATTAGGATTTAGGGTGTAGATTTTCATGTTTTATTGAGGATGAGACGATTAGTGTTTGGAGTCACCACTTGACTCTACATCAGGACCACTAATCTTTTGCCTAGGGATTCAAAATCAAATCTTATTTTTGCCCTAATAATATACCTTCCTTTATATTTGAATGTTTATTAATCCCGTATTATGCAAGCAAGCATTTTATTTAAAGCACATGTCACCTTTTCACGTAGAGAAAATAAATTGCAATATTCAAAATATACAACAAGCATGAGTGTAACTTGAACATCAACAAATCGAGTAATTTATTAGTTATTATTTGACCTGATAATTATCCGTAATTTCATAAGAATTAGCGGTAATTGCTCAACTCCTATTTCTAAGAGATTGGCCTTTTGTTAAAATACATTTTTATGTGACTTTTATTAAAAAAAAACTCAAAACTATTTTATTAAGAAAATACCAATTAATTTTGTAAAAAAATCATTGATGTGAGGTTAAGCTTTTTGTGTGTAAAACAAGTTATTAAACTACTTATTACAACCCAAAACAAACAAGAGGTACAAAACCAAATAAACAAATAAAGAATAAGCTATTGGTCTCGTCTCTGCGTCGTCAAGTCCGTATGGACTCAATATGGCCTCAATCAATGTCTGTATTGACTACAATATGTCACAAATAATACATCCTTCTGGACCTCATATTCAGCAGGAATGGTTAATCTTACACAACTCAAGAAAAACGATTAGTAACACAAATAGAGATCCGTGAGGATCTAATAACAACATCAAATAGAATGATAACAACATGTATAATATATTTTCATGCAAATATACATGCTCATGGAATATGCTCAAATAACTATCATGACTAAGAGGATGGCAAACTAATCATACAAGAGAAAACATAAATTCACAACAATATTCATGAGAATTATATTTCAGAACATGTGTCCATACGGACTAAACTCCTCACGAAATGGAGTATGTGCAAACCAAGAGATAGAATATACATGCATAAAACACATACATCAGTGTGGACTACATTTATTATGAAAGGGAGTTCGTGCAGACCACACATGAGTTTCAGAATATCAATGGCATGGACATCAAGAAACAAAATAATCATATGACATTATAAAGGCATAAATACATATCAATATGATACATAGAATACATCAAAACATAGAACATAAGGTGAACATAAGACTGTTATCAAATAATGGTCCATACAAACCTCATACCATGCACACATTCAAACAATATGTCCATGCGGACCTTAATTCCATGTGATTTAGGTGTAAATTCCAGAATGATTACATTCTTTTGATGAACGGTTAAATGCGATAAAACAGTTTAAAACATTAACATACTCCTATAATCGATATAGGGATTACATAGAATCACCTCACATGTTGATTAATCCAGGGAGATCTTTGGTTATAGAAACAACATAAATAAATGAATGAAAATGATGAACAAAAAAAGCCTCTGATCTTTTCTTGTAATTAGCTTCAAGCAACAAGACGAGTGTAGGGTTTTGGAAAGAACGATTATTTTAGTGTGGGCTTAGGACTAGTAAAGCAAATCCTACTTTGGAGTCAACCCTTTAGACTCTTAGAATTGTGGGTTCTTCATTTGTCAATTTGTCCACTAATTCTCTCTTAAGATGGGGTATTTATAGGTTTAATTGCAGTTCTCCCATCTAGAAGAGAGGAAGTTCTAGTAGGATTAGGAGTTAGAGTCCAAAAATGAAGATTAAGCTTCTGAAAGCTTTTCGACGACAAGTCTATGTAGACCTAGGCTTTGGTTTGCCCTGGTGAGCCATGGGCCCTAGGCCTTGTTCTAAGCTAAGTCTATTTTGGTCTGTGCGGACATAGGCTTTAGCTTGTCCCAGCAGACCATGGGCCGTGGGCTCTACTATTCTAGGCTGAGTTTATTTTGATATGTGAGGACATGGGCTTTGGCTTGTCCCGGTGAACCATGGTTGTAGGCTCTATTGTTTTAAGTTGGGTCTATGGTGCAAACCTCATAGCATCAAGTTTGGGCAGACTTGCACCAAGATGGTCCGTGTAGACCAAGGTTTTAGGTTTCTTGCTTTGTTGCTTGAGTTTGTCTCTAGTTATCATCATAGGTCCAAAATGTAGGGCGTCTACATATGGTTTTAGAATTTTATCGTTTAGCATTTAAAAATTTAGAATTTAGGGTTTTAAAATTTTAAGATTTAGGGTTTATAGAGTTTAGAATTTTAGGGTTTAAAATTTTAAGATTTAGAATTTAGAATTTTAAAGTTTAGGATTTGGGGTTTTAGGATAATAAAAAAATGTTTATATTAAAATTAGGGTAGTTTTAAAATTAAAAACTGAAAAAAATATATAATTTTGAAAAAAAATTATATACAATATTTTTTTTGAAAATTCTATTTTTGGCATTTATGAATAATTCAACAAAATTGAAAAGTCAATCGGCTGCGCCTATAAAATCATTTGAGAAAATTACTTTTAGGTTGGCTTCATCACTTTGCCATCCTCTTCTATGAATATACTATTCTGTAAATTTTTAAGCTAAGTGCATGGAGCATAAATATCCATTTCTATTTTGTTTATAGAACCACTCGCTTACTTTTGACTTTTTAAATCTAAAATTTAGTTGGGAAAGCTACAAAAAAAAAAAGAAAGGCCTTCAGTAAAATGGTTGCTTCAGTTTCGTTGCAGTCACCTTGCCTTCCATCTAACATATTTCTTCAACATTCCATTTTCAAACTTTGGCTTTGGTTGCCTATGATTATTTAATATTGTCTTAGTTTTATGATAGTGTTTGACAAATAAATTAAAAAAAAAAACTATGATAATACTTCTCAATTGCCTTTGCTTAATCAAAGGAGAAAATGAAATCTTTATGGCTACCACCCATAGCTTGATTTCAGCAAAGGTGTTGGATTACACTATCTTTAGCAATCTATTTGCATCTCCAGCAAACACTCAACCAAAGCACACCATCTAAGAATTTATTCTTTTTCTCTTGTCTTCTAATAAATAAAAATAAGAATTTACAAAAATGTTATTAGAACTAGATTGGACATTAAATCGGACAACCAATTGGTTATGGTTTGACTGTCAAAATCGGATTAAATTGAATTTTTTGATTTTTTTAAATAAGTCATTTATAAATACTTCAATAACATAAAATGAGAAATACCATGTTAAATAAATTATATAAAAATAATAAAATGGGTAAATAGTTAGTATATATAAAATAAATTTAACAATAATTATATAATAAATCATTATTAAAAAATATAAATATAAAAATTCAATAATTTAGGTAAAATAAAAGTGGAGATATTAAAATTTATTTTTATGATAAAAATTTTTAAAAAAAAACTTCAATGATAAAATTAATATATTTCTATTCTATTTAATATAATTTATTTATAATTTTTTAATTACACAAATTTATTAAAATAGTTATGCTTAAAATGATTTAATTATCCATCAATTAAAATATAATCAATTGAATAAATTTTATTATTAATATTTTTAAATTACTTTTAAATCATAAAAATAACTTAAAAAATACTAAAAGAAAATTATAAGTCTAAAATAACGCAAAAAAAAAAAGTAAAATTATGAATTTCCGGTTTAATATGGTTTTCGTCCCTTATTCGATTGGTTCTTCCTAGTTCAATTCGGTTCATTACTAATTTGAGTTTCAATGCTGAACCAGATAGGACCAACCTCCAATTCACAATCGAATTGGTCTAATTAATCAATTCGGTCTGATTTTAATAACAATGCTGTTTATTTGTTCTAATTACTTATGTGAAAAATATAAGAATCTTAGCATTACCTCTAACCTTTAAATCCAATCTCAATCCTAGCAGATATCACACTAATCAAGTTCACATGATTAATGCTCTGATGTCTCTCACGCGATGACACTTGCTGGAGGTTTGTCCAAATGATAATATTCTTCTAGCATCCAACTTTTCCTCTTAGCTTTTATTTTAACAGGAAAGAGAAAGAAATAAACCTTTATTTAATTATTTTCAATTTTTCTTTTATTTTTGTTTAATATGAGAGAAAAAGTTTATTGCAAATTTTTACTGGCTTTTTTCTTGTCTAAATGCCCTTATTTCTTTCATTTGATGCATCAACATATCTAATCATGATAGAAATGTGTATAATAAATTTTATAAAAATATTTAAAAATTTTAAATTGGATATATATATATATATATATATATATATGTGTGTGTGTGTGTGTGTGTGTGTGTGTGTGTGTGTGTGTGTAAACACACACTAGATAAAAAAATATTAAAAAACTATTTATAGTGTAATAAATTGTGTAAAACAAAATTTTTATTTATTTTTAAATAT
>CANXYI010175142.1:0-11809 GCA_948208565.1 Hura crepitans
AGATGGCACTATTCATTTGGTCACTATCACTATTCATATGGTTATTTTCCTCAGCTTTAGGTTATTTCCTCATACTCAGTTCATTACACAATTACGAGTCACTTTACAAAAATGGCACTATTCATTTGGTCACTATCACTATTCATATGGTCATTTGCACTATTCATATGGTTATTTCCTCAAATCTCATGTATCATAATTTCATCAATTGCCATACCTAATAATCATCATCACATATCCACCATGAAATATTTTCATGATCAACATAATTATCCCATTGTGCACACACAGTTATATCTATTAAGTTCCATATTATTTTACATGCCAACCTATGCCTTTAACTTATCATATTATGTTCTATTCCCATTTACACCATTACTTCTATATTTTGCCATGCACCAACATCTCCTTACATATCCATTGTCACATATTTATTTCTCATATTTCATGGTGTATACATATTAGTTCATATTTCTCATCATTTTCTGTAGCCATCATGTACCATATATGCATTCACAAGCCATGACATATATGTCACGCATTTGGCCACATACATACAAAGTATATACACATGCTTTTCTCATCCAAATGACATAGCTATCATCACTATAACATTAATCATACATGATGGCATGCTTATTTCAACTAAACATGCACACACATGCACAAACCTACATTTCCATGCACATGTTCATGCATGTACACATACACTCACATGACAACATGCATTTATCGCATCAAATTCACATACCTAAGATAGCTTTGCACCATTTTTCACCCTTCTAGTGTTTTGTTTCCCTTTTTTCTTCTTTATTTCTTCTTAAACCAACATATGTAACCCTAACCTTAGAAAATCTATATAAAATCCTACAAAGCTTCAAATTGAAATCTCTAAATATGGTTTTTCTTAGAATTATAAAGGCTACTTAAAAAAATAAAAACTAAGAAAAGAACACTTACACCTAAAAATGTCACTATTCACTCCATATTCATATCTTCTATTTGAGACCTTATTTTTGAGTTTTCTCACTTGGAAGATGTTCTAGGCATCATGGTGGTATTTTTCCATATAATTTATGTAAAGATTGGTAGAGAATTGAGGTTGGAAATTGAAAAAGTGGTGAAAGACCTCTCTTGGTGGGTGGCATTGGTTTTGGTGAAGGGAAGAGGTTAAAATGGCTTTTTATCACACATATGGCCTTCCCACATGTGTAAAGGCTTATATATTAAGTGGTGGCATGGTTAGATAGCGACACATGGTGATCTAATGGCCCAAATAATCCCGATTTTGTCTTAAACTTTTAGTAATTTTAAAAATTCATCTATACTTCTAAAAATAATTTTTTATGCCAAAAATCCTTAATTATGTCCACTTAGGGCCTTATAAAATTTCAAGTCCAAACTCTAATGAGTTTACTATTCATTCATTATCATAAGAAATTTTAAAAAATATCAAACGATCTCAAAAAATTAAAATTCCTTCACCAATGAACTCAGTGGAATTTTTGAGCTTCAGGGTATGACATTTTCAGTTTTGCCAAGCACATCCCAAAGCTGTCCCAATACAAACTCATTTAAGGTTACTATTCACTAGTTTACTACCTAAAATGTATTATTGGTTTTGCTAAATTTTTAAATTATTTCATTTTCCTCATTTTCTAGTTTATCAAAGTTTTATGACTAGTACACAACCTTTCTCACCTTACAAAGGTATCTCGGCTTCCTAGGAACCCAATTTAAGCCTCTAGAGGTATTATTCATGAAACCTCGATTTATGGCCATTACACTTCAAGCCCTTAAAATCTTTATTTCTTGCATCTTACATCATATCCAATGTCTATATAAGCATTTAATTCCATTTTAGACATACATCATATTTGTCATGTATAATGTATAACATATATACACATACATACATGTAAGCCATATACATCACATCATCATTCATGATCCCCATATATTTTAACATCATTAAAAGTTTCAACACACATCTATAATGTCATTAAACATGATTAAATGCCATTAATAACCATAATTAATTAAATATCCATAAACATACCCATTTACATATTATGTACATATTACGGCATCTACAATTTTAGCATAAATCATTTTGATTAAACTTACTTATGGAGTCAAAACACACCTATAAGGACTACATAGGCCTTGCCTTTCCCTTTATCTCACATTTTCACTATTTTTGCCACTATCTATAATAGGCTCGATATATAAAAATTCATAAAAAAATCAACTGAAGCATAAAATGAAAAACTGAAGGCATAAAAATGCTCTTGGGCATTTAGGGAATATGGGAAAAATATTAGAGTTCAAAAAAACTTACCCAAATGAAAAAAAGGTTATTATTCACCCATATGTAAAATCTTACAATTCCACTATTATTTCCATGTTTTCTTGCTTTTATGAGGTTCTAAAGACTATGGAGGGTTGATTAAAGGTTTGGATTAGAGAGATTTGTGGTGGATTGAAGGGCAAAGAAAGGAGAAAAAGCTTGGGGAAAAACAATGATGGCATCAGGAAAAGAGGCATAAAGGAAGAAGATATTTTCACTATTCCCATTTAACTAAAAGTCAAATTGCCTTTTATAAGAAAATCAAACTTTTCCCTCTCTTTACCCTAATGGTCACCTGCCTTTTATAAGAAAATATAACTTTTCCCTCTCTTTACCCCAATAGTCACCTAACTTTCAACTTTGTATCATATTAGTCCCCCATTTTTCACCTTTTTATCCCATTAGTTCCCTATCTCTACTTCCTTCATATTTAACCCTCCAAATAATCTCATTTTTACTTTAAAATTTATCCTTGATTATATTATGATTAATACTTTTATTTAGAAGGATTAGTGTGACCCAATTCTTAGGAAACACTATTCATCTCAGGAAGTATTATTCATAAGATAGGGATTTTTTGGGCGTTACATTTATAGGTCAAACCTCTTACATGTGTTCTTTTAAATATAAGTGTTATAATGTTTAGATTTCTATTGTTCATTATTCAAACCTATCAGACCCTTGATGTGCCATAAGTAAGCCCACCAAAGAAAGATAACATAGACCTCGTGTATAGGAAAAAATGAGGTTGGAAGGTTCTTACATGTGTTTAGCCTTTTATTTACTAACATTTATTCTTCTCATTTTTGTGTACACATACATAATATTGTAAACCCAGATCATCATAAACACTTATCAACCATGTAAATCTAGATCAAGTATACACATATACAAATAATAAACATCGTAGGCTCTGTTAACTTCTTATCCATGAATAACATGTACCTTTATACTTAGAATCATACACAATGTTAAGAATACCATGTAACATATATTAACAAGAGTTATCTATCATATAAATCATCATAGGTTTGCCCATGCATCAATCAAGTATACATGGCATTTTAGACATAAATACATCTTACATTAACATGCATTATGCATTATACATTATCTTGTATATATGTATATATACCATATAGTATGTATATAATATAATTTCATATCATCCTACCTAGGTTTAAGCATGCTTCATTTATCATAATAGAATCTAATGAGTTTATCTATACCATAATCATGCATATATTCATACACTTGGCATATAATATCATTTTAAAATATGTATATTACACATTCACCATGCGTCATGCTAAGTCAACATAACACTAATACGTATAATTCACACCTTGCATCATCATGCAATGATACATTCTATATCACATCACACTCATGCATCTACATCTAGTGAACCTTGCATATATGTCAAATCACAATGTCATATGGGCACATCATGCATCATATATCATAATAACTCTTTGTATTAGGCATACAAACACATATGTACAATTAGAGTCATCATAATCAACTAGGCATATATGGCATCCATCATTAAGATTATTCTACATATCCATCATGCATCATACTAGCTTTTCATGCTCATCATTAGAAATAGTTTACACCTTAAGGATCCTCATGCATCACTCTTAAATTATTCTAATAAAATATCACTAACATCATTCATACACATCATATATGCTTATGATTTCACATATTTGATCAAGTATTAACTTGATACATGTCTATACCTAAACCTAAATGAGATAAAGTCTGGTGAAAAAATGAATAGCACGACAACTATATATGGAAGGGTTAAGTCAAACCACTCAACTTTTTTGACACTTGGGTATTCTTAATGTATGGCTAGACTTCATTTTGGACTTATAAATGATGGTTTCCATGGACTCATATGCAGTAGAAATAAAACATCCATGGAACCTTAGCAAAGGATGGAACATCAAAAAATTGAAAAAAATTATTTAATTAGAGGAAATCACAAAATAAGAATTTACCATAAATTCTCTACATGATTCCAATATACAACTTTCCTTTTCTTTTGCTCTTTTCATCGGGTTTTCACAAACCACAGTGATCCTTAGTTGGAAACACCTCCAAAGTAATCCATATAAGAAGTTCATAGAAGAGAGCAACTTGAAAATCTAGGTGCTAATAGGATTTTTTAAGTGGATGAAGGAACAAAAAGAAATTTATGTGTTTTCAATTATTCTATGTAGCAATTTTTGCTATAAAAAATTCGTGTATGGTGGCTATAGCTATAAGGATTATTTATACTTTAAATAAAACCTTTTTAGGTCAAATTTTGACACTTAAAATTAGCTCTAAGTTGGACCAGAATGGGGCTACCAATTTGGCACCTTTTTGTCCTACGTGCATAAGCCTTTTAATGGGCTTATGTGCAATTTGATTTAGCCCCAATTTCATTAATCCTATATGGCACTCTTAAGCCTCATTTTGGATTAATAATTACTTTGATTTAAGGTCTTTCAAACCTTTTTAAATTCTTATAAAAAATTAGATGCAAGAATAATTAAAATTTGGATTTAATAAGGCTTAAGTTTAAAAACCCTGATTTTCCAAAAACCTTGATTTTTTGGACTTCTCATTTGCAAGTCGGCCACAAACCCATTTACTTATTTCTTCTTCTTAATTCATCTTCCAATGATATCTCATACCATTAGAACATTCAATCTCATTGAATCTTTCTCAAACTCCTTTTATATGTGTGACCTTATGGGTTTTTAGAACGGCTTTGCAGTACACAGTGAATTAGAGTCCTAGTCCAATTGAGACTCTATAGATTCAATCTTATTGAATCAATATCAATTAACTAATTGATATATCACTTGTATACAAGTCAAGAGAGGCATCTAGCCATGCTTCATGATTACCCAAGTGTTGGAAAGTCAAGTGGTTTGACTTGACCCTTCCATATATAATTATGGCATAATAAACTCCTTTTACCATCCTTTCCAATTTTGTAATGCCCGTAAGTCGAGGCTCTATAAATTATACCACTGAGGTTAAAAAGTGTTCCTGGAGTGTCAGATCACTTACATGAGGCTTGAGGTAGGGGTACAAGTTAAGAAACTTTGAGGGGTCCTAAAATAATGAAATTGACTTAATTTAAAGATTTAGAAGAACTAACAAATTATTTTAGGCTGTAATCTAGTAGGCCGTAGGCTCAGATAGAGTTGGGTTGGGAATGACATATGATGTGCCTGGATAGACTTAAAAATGCCATACCTTAAAGGTTAAAAATTCCCTTGATTGGTGAAAGAATTTTTAAATTTCGAGGTTATTTGCAAATTTTTTTAATTTTGAGGCTTTGTAAGTAAATCGAGGCAATTGATTAACTATCCTATTGATAGAATTTAGCCATGAAATTGAAGGTAAAAAATTCCCCTAAGTCTATTAGTGAAAGAATTTTTGAATTTCGAGGTCGTTTGTAAATTTTCTTAATTTTGAGGTTTTACACGTAAATTAAGGTAATTAGTTAACTATCCTATTGGTGGTATTTGGCCATGAAAATTTATGAGCTTTTAAATGGGATTAATCAAGGATTTTTAAAATAAATGCAATGATTTTTAGAGGTTCGAGTGATTTTTCAGAATTCCCTGAATTTTCTATTAAAATTGAGCTTTTACGGGTTGTTCGGGTGGCATATGGGCCCCACTTGTGCCACCTCAGCTACTATAAAAGGCCCAAGGTGACACCTAGGTGGCCACTTGGCCATATCCACTCACCTTCTTCCCTTCTCCTTCTTCTTTCCTCTTCCTCCTACTCGATGCCATTTTAATTTTTAAGCCACTATTTTCATTCCTTTTTGCAAGCTTTTTCTATGTCTTTGTCACCAAAAACCATCTTAATGTGTTAAAAATTGAAGTGTGAAGGCATTAGAGGCCATAGAGGTCCCTAAAGCTTAAGGAAATTCAAGAATGCTTAAGTGTTCATAAAAGTGGTGTTGGAAACCAATTTTTGATGTGTAAGTGTTTCTTCCCTTTTCAATTTATTTCATAAAGCATTTTGCTATTCTAAGAATGCCTATAATCTTAGAATTTGATTTGGGGACTTGTAGGATTTTTCATGGATTTTTAAAGGAAGAGTGGCGTGTATGCAAAGTGAAGTAAAGTGAGGGAAAAATAGGCCTTTTGCAACCTCAAAGTGAAAGAGAAGTCCTCTTTGTTGAAAAGGTAAGTGAATTTAAAGCATTAAAGGCATATAACTGAGAATTTATATGTAAAAGTTATAGAAACCTTATATAGAAATGATGGTAATTATGGTTAAGTTGTATGTAATTGGAATTAGGCATGTATTTGTGTTATTTATGTATGAAATGTATGATTGGAATGATGATTTGATGAAAAGAGTAGATGGAAGGACTAAGTCCTCATTTAGTCAAGAGGTGTGTGGTGTGTGTATGTCTTGTTTAAGGTGATTTTTGGCATAATTTTTAAGGTGTTTTTCATGAAAATGCATGAATTGTAATTGTATATGGTGAGAATTATGAGTGCTGACATTAGGCCTTAATTGGCCGAGAGGTGGGCTTGGCATGTAGGTTAGGTGTATGGCACATAGCATGACAAATTGTGTGGGAATTGGCTTATTGGTGATGGCATTTTAAGGGTAGGTTATGAACTTGATGAATAAAGCTTGTGTGTGTGTGCGCTTAGTGTGGTTGAGGCATATATAAGGCATGAATTGGTATAGTTTGCATGATAATGGCATTATATGTGTATAAACATGCTTGTATGTTGTTAATATATGTGCATGTGTGCTTGAATATGGAGAAAAGCATGTCTATGGCCATTAGGAAACATTGGCTGAGAGGTAAGCAAGGTAATTTTTGGCATGGAAGGTAAGGTATGGCATGGCATATGTGTGTATGATTAGTATGAAACTTTTGGCATAACTTGTGTAATATATGTTTGGCATGAATTAGAGGAATATGAATTAGTAATAAGACATGAGAAGAATGGAATTTGAGATTTTTTTTTAAGTTAGGAAATGATTGAAAAAGAACTTGAAATTGTCTTAGAATAGCATGGTAAAAAGTGACCTTAAAATGGACTAATTTTGACATGTAAATGGCAATTAATTTTAAGACACTTTATAAAGTTTATGTTAACTAAAAGGGAAGCCTCTTTTATGGCTATCTAAGTTGTATAAGTGAGCTTGGCTTTAGGCCTATGAAAGTGTATGGAAATGAGTGCAAATGGCCTTAAAAAATACCTAAAATGAACCTGAAATGACCATCGCAAATAAGCAAAAGGACTTATAACTATCCCGTTAAAAATGTTTTTGGGACTACAATTAAAATAGTAGTTAAACATGTGAATAATTAAGCCAAAATAATGGGTTAAACTAGACTTAATATGCTTTAATTTTTGCCTTTAGAAATGGGTCAAAAAGTGATAGAAAATTTTACCCGTAATTGCTTAATAGGGCTAAAAATGATCTGTAACTGTCCAGGTAAAAAATTGACTGTTTGATAAAATTTTTAACTATCTAATTTTTAACTTATAGTATTATAAAAAGATGAACAGTAAATAAATGAACTTAAAGTGAAGTCAAATGGCCCATTAGTTAGATACCTATTGGATGGGCTAACAGGTTAACTTAGGGATTAGCAGGTATTAGACTATCTATTTATTAGACTGGGTCAGTATAGCGACTAAGGTTTATAATTAAGCCACTGCACTAGTCTATAGGGTAGATACTCTTCATTGTTGACTGTATATCATATCAGTGCAGCGGTGAAGGTCTTTAGAGGGGCCATTGCACTAGTCTACTAGGCAGACTTAGAGGAATTATTTTGACATGATTAGTTACCTTTAGAGATCTATGGATTGATCCCTACACATAATTACTCAGTATTTTACCCCTTAGGAGGTTCCTATGAACTTATCCTTATAGGCTATATCAGGCCAGTGTAGCCATTAAGGTCTAAAATGTGGGCCATTACACATTTTTTAGTTCCCTCTTAGTACAGTGTCTGTAAGTGTTGTCTTTCTAGTCGGGCCTATTAAAAGGACTTAAAATAGTGGAAAATGTAAATTTAAGTTATTTTATGATAATTTTTGAATGTAAATTTTAATAAATCCACCATTGTGGCATTTTGGTAATGTTGAAAAAAAATATGACATATCATTTGAATGACATTAATCATCTAGCACATTGCTCACACACTACACCTAAACCATTAATTATGCTTGCATATGTGTGTTAATGTAGGTTTTAAATTCACTACTGAGTTTTATAATAAGCATACTTGTGTTGTCATGCATAGTAAGAAGGATAAGTAAGCCAGCCTCGATGATCGTGTAGTGTGGCCATACAAGTGTTGAAGGGTACAAAAAGTGTTTTTTTCTTTTTTTAGTAGTGGCACTCATGTAAAACCTGTAGGTTTAGGTTAGCATGCTTAGAAGCTGCTATGTCTATAATTATAGCCTGAGTGTGATATATATAAGCTGGTGTGGTGTTTGTTTAGTTTATGTATGGTTTGATAACTGTGGGCTTGAGGCCTTATGTGTTTGATTTTAAGATGTGTTTGATGTGTGTGGATATTGAATAGGGGACTAGAGGGGTCCAAATGGAGTTTTATGAATTGTTTGCTTATAGAAGTGTTTTTAATAGGTGAAAAAAATTTTGGCATGTCACCCGGGTAGTTGTTATGTTGCCTAATTTTCTGTGACTAGGATAATGTTTGTAATTGCTTTGTCAGAGTCAGTCAGACCATGTATGAATTTGATTAAAGATTAGACTAAACATCTAAGCAATATCTGATAAAGTTATAGAAAAGTCCATAAGTGTTAAGGAGTTTTCTCTTAGAGCAATCCTAGGATGGTTGACTTGTTGAGAAGTGCATCACCTATCAGGTTTCTTCAGGAATCCAGTAGAGGGTGTCATATTTAGTTGTATCAGAACCTAGGTTTAATGTTCCTAGGTAATTTACATGAGTGCTAAAGTCTAGGGTTGGTTTGTGATATGCTACATTTCACAAAGGCTGATAAATTTTGTGATTTTTGTAGTTATACTAGATGGTTGATAGACCATTAGAGGAAATAACAAAGGAAGTAGCCAGCTATGCTCTGACTATAATATAGGGAGTAGATAATGCAGCTACTTTTGAGCCTAGTGATGCTGCACATAGGCCACAACCTCAAGTGTAGCCACAGGCAGAAGCATCTTTAGCTTTGTTGTAGCAAATAGTGAATCTATTGAGACATACCTCTGCACTTGTTGCCACACCTCCACCTCCTCTACTAGCTCTAATACCTCTAACACCCCCAGCTCCTATATAGAAGACATAATTAGAGATAATTAAGAAGATGAGAGTTATGGATTTTTTAGGCACGAAGGAGGATGAAGCAGCATGAGCAAAGTATTGGTTGGAAAGGACTTTCAAAAATTTGGAACAGCTAGAATACTCATAATAAGATAGTTTGAAGTGTATAACTTCCCTCCTTTAGGAAAAAGCATACCATTGGTGGGATTCTATCAGACAGTGGAAGTTAGTGACAGAGCTCACATGGGAGTTTTTCCTGATAGAATTCAAAAAGAGATATATCCCTAAGCCGTATAAGGATAAGAGGAGACATGAATTCTTAGATTTGAAATAAGGTAGGAGGATAGTGGTTGAATATAAGAAAGATTTTACCCAATTAATTAGATGCATAAAGGAGTTCATACCCAATAAAGAGGAAAAGTGTAAAAGTTTTCTAAAGGGGTTAAATGTGGAGTTGAGAATGTAGATAACAAACCCTAAGGTAATAAACTTTGCTGTATTAGTGGTATCTGCATATGACATAGAGGAAATGGTACAAAAAAGAGAGATTTCTTCTAGAAAAAGATACAATTTACTGCAGGGCAATCTAGTGCAGCCCTAGGTGACAGTAAGACACCATTTTAGTCCTAGTCGATACATCAGGCACTGAGATTGGCACAGTCTCAGAGATTTAGGCAAGCTTCCATAGTCAGACCTCGATTGCCTCCTAGAGCTGTTAGTACTCCTGGTCCTTCAGGTAATAGGAATGGACCCCTGACTTGTAATATATGTAACAAGAAGTATTAGGGGTAGTGTAGATCTAGTAGAAGAGGAGAGTTCTTTACTTGTGGTGCTAGAGACCACTACTAGAGAGAGTGTCCTCAAAGGCAGCTCGAGGGTGCTCACAGTCAGGCATCCATAGTTGCACCTTAGAATAAGGGTCAAAGATAGAGTAGTGGGTATCAACCTAGTCCTAATTAAACGACCAAATTAGAAGCCTATGCCCTAGCTAAAAACTATGCTATCAGAGCTAGAGAGAAGGCAACATCTCTAGATGTCATAACTGGTACTTCTTATTTTGTTTAATGTTTCAGTTTTGGCTTTGGTAGACCTAGGATCCACACATACATATGTATGCACCATGTTGGCACATGATAGATAACTAAAATCTGAGCATGTGCACATAGATATACAAGTCAGTAATACTATAGGGCAAAGTGTGCATCTTAATAAAGTGTATAGATAATGTTCTTTAGTGATTTATGATTGTTTGTTCCTATGGATTTAATTGAATCGCCTTTTCACAAGTTTGATGTGATTCTAGGAATAAACTAGTTGTCAGAGCATCAAGCTATACTTGACTGTAAAAATAAGAAGTTGACCCTCTAGACAGTGGAGGGATAGACAATGATAGTTATGGTGAAAGAGTGTGAAGAACAAGGAAACAAGGAAACTAATTCAAAAAGAGTGTGAAGCTTACTTAGCCCATGTCATTGACACTGATGCTTCCACCCTAATACTTGAACATATTTATATAGTGTCTAAATTTCCTGAAGTGTTTCCTAATGAGTTGCCAGGTTTACCTCCACAGTGAGAGCTTGATTTTGAAATTGAGGTGTATCCTAGTATAACTTCTATTTCCATTAATCCTTATCAAATGGTACTTATTAAGCTGAAAGAATTAAAGGTGTAATTGTAAGAACTATTAGGTAAGTGTTTCGTTAGACCCAGTGTTTCACCTTAGGGAGCACCTGTGTTTTTTGTAAAGAAGAAAGATGGCTCACTTTAGATGTGTATTGATTACAAATAGCTGAATAAGGTGATAGTAATGAACAAATATCCTTTACCTAGAATAGATGACTTCTTTGATTAGTTGAGAGGTGCAGGTGTATTTTCTAAAATCAAATTGATATCTGGATACCATCAGCTAAGAGTCAAGGAAGCTGATATTCCTAAGACTACATTTATAACTAAATATAGGCACTATGAATTCTTTGTGATGCCCTTTGGTTTCATAAATGCCTCGATGGCCTTCATAGACTTAATGAATAGAGTATTTCAACCTTATTTGGATCAATTTGTAGTAGTATTCATTGATGATATTCTAGTATACTCTAAGACCAAGGAGGAACATGAATAGCATCTTAGGGTTGTGTTATAGACTATGAAGGAGAAAT
>CANXYI010175169.1:0-10954 GCA_948208565.1 Hura crepitans
ATATATATATATATATATATATATATATATATATATATATATATCACTTTATAATTACATGTCATGATATAACCTGATGAGCTCAAAACTTGCTATTATAATTAAGGCATTTCCAAACAATCTTGTCCATCAGTTATGCCAACATAGAACCAAGGCGACTTTTGTCACATTCATTGTAATAAAAATCCATATCTGATCATATATATTAACATAATTAAATGACATAGATCAAGTATGGATGTGTAGCATGAAAATAACATGCAATGTGATCTAAACATATCTATTTTCAACTTATCCAACTTACACTTTAGTGTGATTAAGCTATACCAAAATCAAAGTATGAATAACTAAAAAAAAACTTTATTTCTACAGAAAATATCCTTAAAATATCCATAAACTGAAATAACTGAAATGTGCCTATAAACGAAAACAAAATCACAAAGTTACAAACTCCCACTACTAATAAATATCTTTAAAGGACATGACACATATATAAGCAATGTCCTTATGAAAGACCTTAGGTGGCAATCCCTTAGTAAGCGAATCTGCAACCATAGAGTTTGTCTTAATATGCTCTATAGACACCTGACTACTTTGAACTCTTTTTTTAACAATAAGGAACTTAATATCTATGTACATCGACTTACTCGAGCTTTTATAGTTTTTCGAATATAATACTACTAACTTATTGTAATAAAATATCTTAAGTAGTCTTTCAATTCTATCCATAATTTGCAGCCCAGTGACAATTTCGCAGCTATATTTCATGATTAGATGCCTCATAGCATGCTATAAATTCGACTGTCATGAAGGAAAAAGCTGAGTGTCTATTTAGCACTCTTCTAAGAGACATCTCCTTCAGTAAGTAGATAAATGTAGCCTGATGTAGATTTCATGCTATCTTGGCATCTAGCAAAGTCAAAGTCTAAATACCCAATTATCTCTAACTTATCCAACCTCTTGTATGTGAGCATGTAATATTTTGTTCTCTACAGATACTACATAACTCATTTGGATGCTTTCCAATGATCCATTCCTGGATTGCTTAAATATTTGCCCAACACTCCAACAATGTACACAATGTCTAGATGCGTACAAACTTGAGCATACATTAAACTCCCTACTGCTGAAGCATAAGGAATCTTCTGCATTTCATTTTCCTTAAAAGCATTCTTAAGGCATTGACCAAGACTAAACTTGTCTCTTTTAGCCATAGGAGTATCACCTGATTTGCAATCCTGCTTACCATGTCTTTTAAAAACCTTTTTAATATAGGCCTTTTGTAATAATCTAAGAATACCTCAAGAATGATTCTGATGTATCTGGATCCCTAAGACAAAAGTTGTATCACCAAAATATTTCATCTCAAAGTTCTTTGATAAAAATTTCTTGGTTTCATTAAATAAGCCTATATCATTGCTAGCAAAAAAATATGTCATTGACATATAAAACCAAAAAAAAATATGCTTCATTCCACTAAATTTGTGGTATATACCATCATTAACTAAATTCATCTCAAAATCGAATGAGAGAATAACTTGGTGAAATTTGTAATACTATAGTCAAGATGCTTACTTAAGCCTATAGATAGATTTTTTTAATTTGTAAACCATTGACTTTATATCACTTGACATATAGTTTTCTAGTTGCACCATATAAACTGTCACCATTAAGAAACGCAGTCTTAACATCCATATTGTGTAGCTCAAGATCAAAATATGCTACTAAAGCCATTATAATTCTAAAAGGTCGTTCAATGAAACCAGAAAGAAAGTCTCTTTATAATCAATGCCTTCTTTTTGTGTAAAACCCTTAGCAACATGACGTGCCTTATACCTTTCAACATCACCCTTCAAATCCCTTTTGATTTTAAATATCCATTTATAACCAATGGGCTTTGTACCTTCAGGCAATGGGACAAGATCCCACACATCATTGTCTTTCATGGTCTTTATCTCTCCGTTCATAGCATCATCCACTTTTGAGAATTAGAACTTTCTATGGCTTAATAGAGATTGATTGGATCATTTTCCATCACTCTAATGTCAATATTATGTTCTTGGAGAAATACAATATAATCATTTGGATTTGCATTTCTCCTTTCTTTAATAGAACTCCTTAATGGCGATGGTTCTTAAAGATATAAAGTTTGTTCTTCTGAAACAATTTCTTGAGGTTGAATAATAGGCTCAATAACATTATCTTGATTTAGAGTTGCTTCTTAAATAATGTCAGGTGTGATAATTTGTTTCTAATCATTGTCAATAGCAGTTAAAGGCATATCTACATATTCTTCTTCAAAGATAAAGTCTTTAACTCTTTCTCCCCTCGCAAACTCAACATTCTCAAATGATCGATTATTACCTTCTCAAAAATTGACTTAGTCATAGGATCATAAAAGTTGTAAACCTTGAACCTTTCAAAGTATCCAATGAAATAGCAACTAATAGTTCTAAAATCCAGTTTCTTCACATTTGGCCTCTAAGGCCTTGCCACAACTAAATATCCCCAAATATAAAAATGCTTTAGACTAGGCTTTTTACCTATCCAAAGCTTATAAGTAGTTTTTTAGTTGCTTCAGTTGGAACTCTGTTGAGTATATATGTTGTAGTCTATAATGCCTCTCCCTAAAGTGATTCAAGTAAGATAAAATGAATAATCATACTCCTTACCATGCTTTTTTAAGTGTTATGTTTCGCCTTTCAACAACACCATTCATAAGGGGTGAACTTGTCATAGTGTATTATGGGACGATATCACATTCCTCTAGGAATTTCACAAATGGTCCTAGATGTTGTCACCTAATCCGTCATATCTACCATAATATTCACCACTACAGTTAGATCTGATGCTTTTAATCCTTTTGTTGAGTTAATCTCAACTTTAACTTTATAACTTTTAAACATGTTTAATGATTGCGATTTCTCATGAATGAGATAAAGGTAGCCATATCATGAAAAATCATTTATGAATGTTTTAAAATATTGTTGAACATTCCAAAAAGTTATAGGGAATGGTCCATAAATATCTATGTGTATAAGTTTTAAGACATTTGATTTCCCATTGGCACCAAATCTCCCAATGTTTGTTTCTTTCCCCTTAATATAATTTACACATGTATCAAAATCTGAGAAATCAAAGGGATTGAGAATACCATTGGACACAAGTCTTTCAATTCTCCTTTGAGAGATATAACCTAGTCTCTTATGCTATAATGAAGCCAAATCCTCATTGTTTAATTTGTGGTTTTACCTATTACATTAACATGCAAGACTTCATTGTATGAAGAAATTGTATCAAGCAAATATAAATTATCATAACCTGATAAAGAACCAAAATTAACTAAATTTGAATTTTGAGTAAGACTAAATTTTTCATTTCTAACTGAATAACAATAATCAAAATTGTCCAGTGTTGAAATAAAAATCAAACTCTATTAGAAAGACTGTACAGTTAAAGTCTCAATCAAATCCAAATAATAACCAATTTTTAACAATAATCTAAATGTCCTAATTGCTTCCACCTCTACCAACTTACCATCACCAATATAGATGTATTTTTCACCATCATTAGGCTTTTGATAATTTAGGCAACCTTGCATTGACACATTAATGTAAGTTGATACACTACAATCTATCCACTATGTGTGTCTAGGTACTAAAGTCAAATTAATCTTAGAACAAAGTTAAAAAAGATACCTTTCTTTGCACGCCATGAGTGATAGTTAGTACATTGCTTCTTCTTATGACCTGCAGCTTTATAGAAAAAACAACCATTTTGAGTTTGTCCTTTATGTTGTTTCTTTTGCAGTGTTGTATCCGCAACTTCCTTATTCTTTTTTTTCTTATTGTCTTTCTTCTTGTCCTTTGAGGTGGATGCTAAGCACTGAGTGTTCTTTCTTGCTTCAACCTTTCTTCCTCTAGCACACAATGTGAAACGAGCTCATTAAGAGACCAGGAGTCCTTTTGATAGTTATAACTCACCTTAAATTGATTGAACTGTGCCGAAAAAGATATCAAAACCAAATGCACTAACAAGTCTTCAAATAGGTCCAACTTGAGTGCTTTTAAATTTAAAGCAAGATGAGACATCTCTATAATGTATTCACTTATGTTTCATTTGCCTGTGGACCTCATAGAGATAAGTTTTGCTAAGATTGTACTAGTTTCAACCTTTTATTCTTAACAAACCTTTCCTCAAAGCCCTCAAGGAAGCCTTAGCAGAACCACATAATCAAACATAGTGCCTCCTAAAAGCTTCTGGAATGGAACACTTAATGACCATTAAACTTATGTGATTAGACTTTTCCCACTTTTCCATCTCGCTCTTTTCATCAAGGGTACTCTTATCAGTGAGTTCAATGGGTTTGAGAACCCTTAATGCCATATCTAGATCCATAACTCTGAGAGTGATTAATACACTCTCTTGCCATGCCTTGAAATTCATGCCATTAAGCATAGGAATGGAGTTGATACTAGCAATGATATTAGCAATAGGAACAGAAACTGAACAGAGAACAAAACAAACAACACAAATAAGCAAACTCACATAAGTACCAAAGCAAAACCATAATGGGATAATAAATTCAAATAATGGTAAACCTCACCTCAAGGTACTTGGCACTCCATTAATATTTCAACTTTGGACAAAATATTAACTAGTAAATGATATCTTGGTGCAGTAATTAAACACTGATGAGAAAGTAATATGTCAAACAATAAATCTTCATTTGGACTAATTAATTGCTCACACATAAAGCCAAATAATCATCACATAGATGCATATGTAATAATTTTCCTTTGGGCTAATCAATATTTAGATAAATTACATATAACTAACCGGTTATATATTTCAAAATAAATTAATTAATTTCTATATAGATCATTTTGGTAACATGTTGATTTAATTAATTCATCTCAAAATAAATAAATATATATATATACACACACAAATATAACAATATTCAAATTTAAATTCCCCAAATAAAAGTCCTAAAACTAATGCACTCTATATAAAACTTTAGACATATCATTATTCCTTTTATTATTAAAATTAGCTCATAAGAGAGAAGAACTTCTTAAAAAATGCAGTCACAAAATTTCAGTAACGTGTATATATATATATATATATATGACAACGAAGTGCAATTGCTACAACTGACAACAAATTGCAATTGCATTTATTTCCAAAATGATTTGATTTTTTTTATTTCCTTTCCGCAAATCTGAATCTATATATACCATAAACAATATTACAAAACCAATTTCATGGTCGCAAGTGGAGCCAAAGCAAAAAAATAAAGATTAAAATTAATCAATGCATATTGTATATGCCAAAATATGAAGACCCGAATGAATAAAATCGAATCAAAAACTTTAATCAATCGAATAATCCAAAACTTAAAAATCAATTCTCAATAATTCGATATGAACTAGGTTCTGATATTAATTATTAAGGAAATCTTAAATTTTAATTATTCAAAATAAATCATGTCAAATTATCAATAACATAAAATTAGATGCGGAAGAATACTCGAGTCCATGATATAGCAGAACATTTTATATAATAGTTCATAACATAATATTATTATTAATCTTAATATATATGTCATCGTATATCCAACACTCCATATAAAGCAAACTTAATCCATAAAATATATATTTTTTTCGAGCTGTTGTTTGTCCGAACTCAAAGGATTGCAAATCCTTTCTCAAACACGATTTGGCACATTTCAAAACTTGTGGTAAACTTTAAATGGAAATTTTTTTTTAATCCTTGAACTTTTTGATAAAATATTTAAGCATAAATTGTTAATTGAGAAATTAATAAAATAGAGAATTTATGGTATCAAATAAAATCTAATTGAAATAAAAGATAATTTTTATACTTAAAATATAAAAAATGGAGTGATTTTATATCTAAATTTTTTTTGCCATTGAATTTGCAGAAACATGCAAGAATTTCCTTTGAAAGCCCCTAAAATCCTTGTAAGCGAGGACAACACCCCCGCTTCTATGTATTTTTTTTTTAAATTTTAGCACTCTTAATTGACTTTTTTTTTTAATTTTGATACTTTAATTAACTTAATTTACTCTTAAATTTCATTCTTAGTATCTATAAATATTTTATTAATTAATTTATTTTTATATAATTCTTATTTTTTAAATATTCATTATATGTTAATAATATTATAAAAATTTCACATTTAGTAATTTTTTTTATAAAGAGCAAGAGAAGAAAACAAACAGTAGCTAAGAAAAAACAAAACGTAGGACTATGATGCCCCTCGCATCGTCCAGCAGAGACAAACGCAACATATCCAGAGGCCTATCGTGCTGAACCACATGAGAAGATTGACTCCTAGCCAGTTTAGCCATCATATCAACTACATTATTAGCTTTGTAAAGGATGTTCTTGAAGCTCATTATCCAATCCCGATGCAGTAAAGACTGGATATCACAAACAAGGTGCTTAATATTTCCATCAGCAGCAGTAGCATTAATAATCACCTTAAAAACATCGAGTTATCAACTTAGACCAAAATCTTTTTCCAGCCTTTTTCCCAAGCCATATGCAGACCCTAGTAGACGGCCCATGACAGAGTAAAAAACCCCTGCATTATTCAAAATAGCAGAGAAGCCCCTTAACCAAATACCAATGTTATCTTGAAAGATACCTCTTGTCGTGCTTAGAAGAGAATCTTTGTTACTAGAACCATCCGTATTAAGGGCGACGCAACCTGTTTCAGGCGGTTTCCATCCAATATCTTTCATCTCACCCCTTATCATGGGGTTCGTCAGGATTTTCATCGAACGAAAAATTACAGCATTGGCTTTAGCTTCTTTGAGAACAATAGAAACTTTGCTCTGCAGACTCGTGTCTTTACCCCCAAAAATCAAATCATTTCTCTATTTCCACTACTACCAATAAACAAAATCGAAGAGGATAGACCAATCCACCGTGAATCTGCCATTAAAATATCCAGATAAGTTGAACTCGATCCATTTGTCTCTTGGATAAGAAAAGAATTCAGCTATATTGACCGTACCTAGGAGGTACTCACAGACAAATATGGCCTTCACACAATATCGCATAACATGAATCAGAGTCTCCTCAGAATTCTGATAGTGAGACCAAATTTTAGACGAAGCTAAGTGATGCCTACACCATTCAATGTTAGTAAGTAAACAATTATGCAAGCAAATCCACAGAGAGGATCGAATCCTTTGGGGGCCAGGCCACCTCCAAATTTTCCTCCTATTCGAGGCCCCATCCTCTCGAAGCAAATTATAGGCAGATTCTATTAAGAATTTCCCAGATCTTGTGAGCTTCCAAAATTTGATATCATGACCCATAATAGCATCAGGAGGCCGATCATTTATTAATCAGATCCAAAGAAAAGGTTAGTAAATAGGAGGCAAATTTAACAAAATCCCACTTTCCCTTTTCTGTTGTGACATCACGAACTCTCCAATTCAAGAACTCACGTGGGATTTCCAGAATAGCGAGATTAACAAAAGGTTCATTTTCACTCAAAGTATCGTACCAAAAGGATAGCTGCGGCCAGCACTAATAGGCACCCCCGTGTTGATGATAACTAGAGGCTAGACTTGTGTGATAGCTTGCCACAACGGTGTACAGTTCCTAACATGGATAGATTCAAGTGAATTTTCTTGTGATCTACCAAAGTACCCCAAAGAAAGTTCCTACATAACGTTTCAATTTTATTACATATATCAACCGGGAGAATAGAGGTCTGATAAGAATAAACTGGAATTGCCATTAAAACTGATTGAACCAATGTAAGACGCCTCGCAAAGGACGGGGTGTTGGCTTTCCAATTATTAAGGCATTTTCTGACTTTATCTATGAGAAAATAAAAGTATTTGATACCGATTCGCTCAAGAGCCAAAGGCATGCCTAACTCCAAGATTATTAGTGAGGCTAAAGCCAGAAATATCTCTGATTTTATGAGCCAAGTCATCACCCATATTCTATAGGATTTATTTAATTACGATTTTTTAAAATTTTATTTTTAAAAAAAGTTTAATAATATTTAATTAAAATTTTTAAAATGTTTAAAAAATTTAGAAATATTCAATCAAAACTTTTAAATTTTTTTAAAAGTTTGTAAAAGTTTCAACATATTTAATTATAACTTTTTAAGAGTTTAAAAAGTTTACATGTATTTAATTATAACTTTACTTTTTAAGTATAATGACTTTTATGTATTTTTAAA
This sequence comes from Hura crepitans, assembly GCA_948208565.1. Lineage (NCBI taxonomy): Eukaryota > Viridiplantae > Streptophyta > Magnoliopsida > Malpighiales > Euphorbiaceae > Hura > Hura crepitans. The sequence continues at coordinate 8,240 of CANXYI010175169.1, forward strand.
AAATTTTTAATTAAAAATTTCTATATTCAAACTCACATTTATCTTCAACTCAATCCACAAATTTTCACTCATTGATTTTTCATAAAAAGAAAAAGGAAGACCGATTCTCAAAAGTTTATAATTCTTTTTTGTAATCATTTCTAAAATTGATTTTGCTATTGCCTTTAAAATTGATATTATTTGATGACAAATTAAATTCATTCAGATAAAAAAAATATATAAAAATACATAAAACTTAAATTTTTTTAATTTCATTTAAAAACAAAAAAAAACTGAACTTATCAAAATATAAAAATAACATATTATTTATTTGATACGCACAATTAAATTTTAATAAATTAATCTAAAAAAATCACTCAATTAAATTAAAAAATAAATGTTGTATTTTTATTTATTAATTATCTTCTTATAAAATTAATTATTTCTTTTATTAAATAATTAAAAATAGTTATATGAGAAAATTTAAAGAAAATTACTCAACTTTTAATTAATAAAAGGGACAAAAAAATTATTATTAATCTTTAATTACATTAATTATTAAAAAAATTAAAAAATAAATGTTGTATATTTTTTCTAATATATTTCAATAAAATTAAATATTTCTTTTATTATATAATTAAATATTAGCTATATATAAATAGAGAGAAAGAAAATTATTCAATTTATTTAATAAAAATCATAAAAATTTATTATTGATATTTAATTACACTAATTACTATGAAAAATTTTGAAAAAAAATAATTTTTAATAAAAAAAATAATTTTTTTTTCAATTTTAATAGAAAAATAGATAAAGAATTTTAATTGAAATACCACATAAAATTTAAATATCCAATTGTTAAATTGGAAATTATATGATTTTAATTAAAAATTAACTCAAAATTTATATATTATTTTAATGTTATTCTTAATTAATCAGTAGAAACATAATTGAGTTAGATTCAAGTTATATTCATATATATTTTTTATTTTGTAAGATCTTGAACTTGATATCTAATTATATCACTTTAAAATCAACAATAAAATGTTAATTTGAGTAATAAAAATAAATGTATAAAATATTTATAAATTTGAGTAATAAAAATAAAAAGTTTATAAAAGTAATTCAAAATCTGTAATAGTCATTTAATAAAAGTTATTTAAAGTTATTTATACTTTTTTAAAAAGCTGACTAATGTCATTTATACTTTAAAAGTTTATCAAAGTATTTAAAAGTTAATAATTAAAAATCGTTTAAAAAAAGTCTATTAAAATCTTAATTGAATATATCCTCCTTAGAGACATAGAAAGAAATTTTAGCCTCATTAACCTGCTGACCAAAGCACTGGCAAAAATCATCAAGAACATTACAAATAACCACCATTTGCTTTTCAGAAGCTTTTGTGAATAAAATTAAATCATTTGCAAAAAAAATAAAACAATTGAGATAAAGGGGGACCATGTTTCCTTAAACGAATGGGATGCCAAATACCATCAGTTAATGTTTTATTAATGCCTTGAGAGAGTCTTTGTGATACTTTTTACCCGATCTGATCACCTAACACGATTAAAGAGTGTGACACATTAAATGTTATCTATACTTATATCATAAAACTCTTTAGAATTTATTATAAATATATTTTTTCTTTTTAAAACAAATATAAGATCATGATATATAACATTTTGGACTTGTTTAAAAACTTCTTAACATCATACAGGTCTAAAAATTTTGAATTCTCGCACCAAAATTTCGGTAACATAACAGTCGTATCGGGCACTATCTAAAAATTTTTAAACCTATAAAAAATACTTTTATAATCATTTACATATATCTTCACTACGCTGTGATCCATTTAATTACTCAAATACATCAAATTCAGTAACACAGTCTCAATCTCAGGAAGAGACATCAAGCATGTATAACTTAATTTTAAAAAAATATTTAGATTTATAATTACAAACCCATTTACAAAGACTATAACTAATTACATACTTTGGCTTTGGCCCAAAATTGTACAAAACTGACATAAGAATGCGACTTTGTATAGTCTATATATTACATAAATCCGATAAGTCTTCACAATTTACCAAAAATCAAGCCTTTTCTTTGCTTCTGTGGATATCCAAAGGCACGACTCAATTATTCTTCTTACCTGCGCATTGCAAACAAAATGATGCGATAAGCGTATTGCTTAGTGATGTAATCGAAACAATTATTGTATATAATTATATAAATATATTCTTATTCTATCCAGAGTATATGTTAACATCATTCACCATTACATGTAAATATTTCATACAACAATGTTCTATGCTATATGTGTTTACCTGCCAATTAATTTAAAATCATACATATTTAATCAAATAAAATCAAATCAACATTTATTATAAATTACTCATTTCATACATCACTTATAAATGGCTAACACATTTTATGACTCATGCAGTCTCATAATATATTAATTATATTATAATTAACTATATTCTCACTGCATATTTTAGTCATACCATTAAATTCAAGAAATTAATAAAATATTACATTTCCCAAGATTACATGTCTATGACTATTTTTACTCTGCCCATATTTATGAGAACAGCACACCTATGGATATCGGGATTATTTGTGCAGTGAACCACATTTTAGACCTAAACGGCTACTGCACTAGTATAGACCCATGTAATGGCCCTGAGGGACCTGAACAGTGGTTGCACCTGCATAGAAATTCCAATACTATCA
>CANXYI010175184.1:0-14157 GCA_948208565.1 Hura crepitans
GAATCCAACTATCATTCAAGGGAGAGGTGCTTCATTTGGTGGTATCAAAGCTTCGATTTAAGCATTCCTAGGTGCTTTAGGCTGTATTTAAGTGCCATAGGGTTGATATAATTATACATCACGACACTATTTTGCTTGAGGCTAATGTTTGTTTCTTAAAATAGATTAATGATAAGTGAATTAAGGTTACTAGCTAGTGAAGAAGAAGAGGTAAAAAGTTATACACTAGTAGGAGTTAATGAGCTAACAATTGCAGAAGCCCTAATGCCTAGTGATGCAGCACAATCTACACCTACCTAGCTAGCACAAGCACTACCATCATGGGTGTAGCAGATGGCAGACCTATTGAGACAAATGATTGTAATAGATATTCCACCACCACCACCTATGCCACAGCCACTAGTATAATAGCAACAACCCTTATAGGCACCATAGAAAACTTACTTATAGCAAGTTAAAAAGATAGGTGCCCTTGATTTTATAGGAGTAGATATAGTTGATGCTGCCAAGGTAGAATACATATTGGAAATAATAGAAAAAACTTTTAGAGCAACTAAAATGTACTCTAGAATAGAGTTTGATTTATGGCACATCACTATTATAGGAGAAGGCATTCCTTTAGTTGAAAATAGTTCTAAAACATAAAGCTTTGATAGACATAACATGAGAGTTCTTCTTATAAGAGTTTAAGAAGAGATACATCACAGACAGTTATATAGAAAAGAAGAGATAAGAGTTTCATGATATGAAACAAAGGGACAATTATTTTCAGAATATAAGAAAGAGTTTTCTAGATTGAGCACATATGTAGGGGAGATAATCCCACTAAGGATGATAGGTGTAAGAGGTTCAAAAAGAGCCTAGATATAGAGATCAGATTAAAGGTGGCAATGAATAATATTAAGGACTTTGCCATGTTAGTTACTCTAACATATACTATAGAGGATTACCTAGGGAAAGTAGAGGACACCACATAATTTCAAACTTTATCACTAGTGCCTACTAGGAGCCAAAGTGAGAACAAGGGAGATAAAGCAGATGGGAGTCAAAAGGCCTAGATTAGAGACTAGTTAGAGGATAAAGGCTCAGGCTCTAACATGACAATATGCTATCAGGGCTAGAGAGGATACAGACTCACTAGATGTTATAGGTGGTACATTTTGTTTCTTTCATTTACCTATTTTGGCATTAATTGATCTAGGCTCCACACATCCACATGTATGTACCACACTGGCATAAGAGAGAGGGTTACAATTAGAATTTCTAGAAATAGAAATCATGGTCAATAATTTGATCAGACATCATGTGATTATTGATAGAATATGCAAGAATTGCCTATTGACTATTAAGGATAAACTTTTCCTATGAATCTTTTTGAACTGCCTTTCAATGAGTTTGATGTCATACTGCGTATGGATTTTTTATTTACACATCATGCTATGGTGGATTGTAGATAAAAGAGGCTTACTTTTTAGACAATATAAAGAGATGAAATCATAGTTGTTGGTGAAAGAAATGACTTTTTTCTCTAATGTTACTTTTATAGTGATAGGAAAACACATGATTTTAAAAGGTTTTCAAGCATATATAGCACATGTGGTTGATATAGAAAAGGCAGGACATAATATCAGTCAAATTCAAGTAGTGGCAGAGTTTCCTGATGTCTTTCCAAATGAGTTCCTAGGATTACCACATGAGCATGAGCTTTAATTTGCCATTGAGGTATATTCAATTGTAGCCCTATTTTCAATACCCCCTTATAATATGGCTTTTGCAAAATTAAAAGAATTAAAGGTGTAGTTATAGGAGCTATTAGATTAAGGGTTTATTAGATCTAGTGTTTCCCTATAAAGAGCACTAGTGTTATTTGTGAATAAAAATGATAGTTCTCTAAGACTTTATGTTGATTATAGGTAGTTCAATAAAGTGATTATCAAGATCAAATAACCATTACCTAAGATTGATGATTTATTTGATCAACTCAGAGGATTAGGTGTATTTTCAATGATTGACTTGAGATTTGACTATTGTTAACTTTGGATAAAAACGTCTAATGTCCCTAAAATAGCGTTTCGTACAAGATATAGGCATTATGAATTTTTGGTGATGCCTTTTAGGCTAACTAATGCCCCTGTTGTATTCATGGATTTGATAAACCAAATATTCAAGCCATATTTGGAATGGTTTGTTACAGTGTTTGTCGATGATACTCTAGTGTACTCTAAGACCAAAGAAGATTATGACTAACATCTTAGGCTGGTATTAAAAACTCTAAGAGAGAAACAGCTTTATTCCAAACTGAGCAAGTATGAATTTTAGTTGGATGATGTAGTATTTTTTAGACATATTAATTTTGCTAAAGGAATTAGGGTAAATCTAAGTAAGATTGATGCTATACTGGAAAGAAAACCTCCAAGAAATGTGAGAGAAATAAGGAGTTTCATAGGATTAGTTAGATATTATAGGCAGTTTGTGAAAGGATTTTCAATGGTTGAAAGTCCTATGACATGATTATTGAGGAAAGATGTGAGATTTGAGTAAGATGCCAAATGTCAAGAGAGCTTTGTCAAATTGAAGACCATTAACAGAGGCCTCTATCCTTACACTACCAAAGCTAGGAAAGGATTTTGTTATTTATTGTGTTGCTTTTCATAATGAGCTCAGGTGTGTGTTAATAAATGTTGGTAAAGTAGTGGCTTATGCATCCAAGTAGTTGAAGCCTCATTAAAAAATTATCCAACTCATGATCTATAGTTAGCTACCATTGTTTTTGCCTAAAGATATGGAGACATTATCTTTATACTGAGAAATGTTACATATATATAGATCATAAGAGTTTGAAATATCTTCCCACATAAAAGGAATTGAATTTAAGAGAATAGAGGTGGATGTAATTTATCAAAGTCTATGATCGTGTGATTGATTACCATCTAGGTAAGTCAAATGTGGTAGTTGATACATTGAGACGAAAATTTCTATATCCCTTTAAAGTGATGAATGTTCAATTGTAAAATTAAGAAGATGGATCTTTGTTAATAGAATTGTAGGTAAAACCTAGCTTGCTTCAAGACAAGAAAGAGGCTCGGAAGGATGATAACTAACTCATGTATGTGATAAGTTTGATTAAAAAAGGGAAGCATACTGAGTAAGAGATTAAAGTGGATGGATGTTTTTATTACATTAATAGACTATACGTGCCTAATATATATGACATTAAATAATAAATGTAGGAAGCCCACAATTCTCCTTATGCAATGCATCCTGAAACCATAAAAAAATATCTTAATTTGAAGCCATATTATTGGTGGCCTGGAATAAAGAATGATATAGTTGAGTATGTGGCAAAATGTCTTACATATTAATCAGTGAAAGTAGAACAACAGGTTCCTTCTATATTTTAACCTATAGTAATACTAGAGTGGAAATAGGAGAGAGTTACAATGGATTTTGTGGTTTGATTACTTAAGACCAAGAGAAAATGTGATGTAATATGGGTAATTATTGATAGATTGACAAAGACAATGCACTTTTTTCTAGTAAGAATGGATTATTCATAAGAGAAACTTGCTCAACTATACATAGATGAGATTGTGAGGTTACATGGAATGCTAGCATCCATCATATTAGACAGAAACTCAAGATTCATATCACGATTTTAGAAAAAGGTTACATAATACCTTGGGTACCTAGCTTACATTCAGTACTATTTTCATCCATAAATAGATGGCCAATAAGAGCGGTTATTCAGGTGCTTGAAGATATGTTAAAAAGTTATGCTATTCATTTCAAAGGTAATTAGGATCAATACCTATAATTGTTAGAATTTGTGCCCAAGAATAATGATTAAGTGATATTGAGAATGGCACCATATGAAGCTTTATATGGAAGAAAATATAGAACTCTATTGTGTTAGAGTGAAGTGGGTGAAAATAATCTAATAGGACTGACTTGATAAATGATGCAGAAGAAAAAGTCAAGATTATTAGAGATCGATTGAAATTAGCTTTAGACAGGCAAAAGTCATAAATAGATTTGAAAAGAAAATTGATTGAATATGAAGTGGGAGATAAGGTTTTCGTAAAGTGTCACCTTGGAAGAAAGTACCGAGATTTGGCAAAAAGGGCAAGATAAGTCCAAAATTTATTGGTCCATATAAGATAATAGAATGTGTAAGACTAGTGGCATATTGATTAGCATTGGCACTATAGTTACATTAGATTCATGATAAAAGGATTGGCACTAGGAAATACAAATTAAATCCTTCCATATGATAGAAGGATCTCATCTCTCATACAAAAGAAATAGACGTACAACTAGATTTCTCATACGAAAAAGAGCCAATTCAGATTTTAGCATATGAGGTGAAAAAGTTACATAATAAAGTGGTGCCATTCCTTAAGAGAGGAAGATATGTAATACCCGTATAACTTGGCTTTATGAATAGTACTTCTTAGGTTATGATTAGGGTTCCCGAGTAGTGGGCCCTATTAAAGTGACCTAGAGGGAGGTACTAGTCATGAAACTTTAATAGGCAAAATAAGGCATGTAACAAAAGAATTGGAAGTAGCCACTAAACCAGAAAATTCTTTTATCGACATCAAGTGGATATGATCTTAGTGTGAGTTGTGATATAAAAAGGTTAGGATGTGCTCAGATTGAGCCAGAAATAACATGACTTGAAGGTTATAAAATCCCAAATAGTTTATTGGTGAAAAAATTAGAAATTTATGACATTAATAAGTATTTCTTTTTAATTTCTTGTTTACACGATTGAATAGTTAAGCATATTTTCTTTTTCTTTTAGGAAAAAACTTTGAAGAGTCCCTTAATTATGAAATTCTAGAATTTTTGGTGTTTTAATAAGTTATTTTGGTGATTATAAGTTTATGAACAAAATTTTGATGATTAAAACATAAATTGGAATCAATCGAATCGTTGAATCATTATGTAGCATAATCGTGACTGTGCATGAGTTTAATATAAATAGGTGGGTTAACGTGTGTGCATAACATATGATCACAAATCATTTTTTTTCCTCCTCTTGAGAAGCTAATGCCACCCTTCATAGAAAACCCCTCTCCCATTTTCTTCAAACACTATAAAATCACACGTAAAACCCTCGAATCTTATACTCAAAATGATTCTCGTCATGTTTAGAGTCTTATCATATATTTATTTTGTGAGGAAAAGGGACTGTTGTTGAAAAAGAGAAGATATAAAGGCTATGGTATTGGAAAGACATAAGCTGGATAAGTGTGTTTTTAGATTACTAATATTTTTCTACAATATTAGGCATGGTCAAAATTACGATACAAGTGTTGTTTTTGAGTTTTTATTAGTGTAGAATTTTTTATGGATTTTTCTAACATATTACCTATTATGGAACTTAGAAAAAGTGGAGGAGTGGTAAGCCAAGGGAAAAAAGAAGCTATAAAGTGATATTTAGGACACCGAGAAAATGATTTATAAGTGTATTCGATAAAATATATGTACACATTGTTAGTTTGTGCATTTCAAGTTTGTATGTCCATTATGTAACTTGTTAGTTTACTAGTGTGAATGGTCCTAAAATAGCTATGATCCTATAATAAGGTTTGTTGTATGCTAATTAAGTAAAAATAATATAAAAATGGTGATAGAATTATTTTATTAATGAGTTTTGTATTTGGCTAAATGATATGTGTGAAAAGGGTAAAATGGTAATTTATGATAATATTGTTAAAATGTGGATAAATTGGTTAAATTAGGAAGATTGATGATAATTAAATAATGTTTTGAAGGTGCAAAATGTTTTATGTTGAAATGGAGTATCTTGTATGAGTGTTAGGTATAAGCACTTTTATATGTAAATATGTAATGTTACATGATTAGTGTGATGAAACAAGTTGCATTATAAGTGTGTTCATGATAGAAATTATGAATTATGGATAATAAGTCATCAAGTGAACTATGAATTGAACATATATTTTACCATGATGAAAAATGAATATACAATATTGATCATGTATTAATGTTTAAGGATCATGTAACATGATAACGAAAAAAGTAAAGTGTTGATAGCCCATATATGTTAGACAATTTACTAGATAGGTTTAGGGAAGTAGTAGCTGCTATAACATTATGATGTCATTATCATATAGGTGTTGCCATAGTGTGGTCCATAATGGCCACTACACATACACATATATGTTAGATATTGACATGAGATTTATACATTGATGAGATATGATATATCATGTAAGTGCAGTCACAGGGAGGTTCAAGAAAATCATTGCATAATCATTATTAGTTATCATGCTAGAGCAATAGCAATGAGGTACATAATGTGGACCATTACATATCAAGATCCTAATATCTTATATTAAGATTTATGTCTATCAAATATAGGCTAGCTAATTATGTAATGGGAATTTGTGTGTCTTATAAAAGGAATAAAGGACTTGATAAACGTAAAACAAGAACATATATGTTATAATTAGATTAAGGTAACATGACAAGGGTAAGCAAGCTAAACCATGAGCATCACCATGTGTGTGCACTTTGTATGTTGTGACTATACATAGCATTGATTGCTTAATGTGAATTTGTGTGCATATGTGTGTAAGCATATTTTATTGAATATACCACTAAGTTTTATACTTAGCGTATCATATTTTTTAATGCATAGGTAGTAGATAGATAGCTTCAACTAGCCTCAACATCAATAGTACAGTGTAGTGAAGTTTGTGACAAGTGTTTTTGGTATATTTTGGTTTTATAGTGTGATGTAATTTCATACATAGTTGGCACTCACATGTAAACATAGTAGCATTAGAATATTGTGATATATATATTACAAGTAGCGTGTTAGGTTGTAAACTTATATTTCACATGTTATATTCTTATGGCTTGCATGTATGTGGATAAGAATGCGTCTAAGATATGAATGTTTGGGATGTTGAGATGAGATGAGGACTAGAAGGGTCTAAGATATTAGTTAGTGATTGAGATGATATAGAAGTGTTGTTTTTTATAGGATTTATTAGGGATATGTCGTAATGCAACCATTAACCTGCAATAATTTTGTTATAATAAAGATAGTTATGTTAACATGTGTGTTTTGCATATAAAGGATTTAAATAAGATAAAGGTATAGTTTAGATAAGTTAGCTATCATGTCATCTATTATTTAGATTGGTAAAAGTTTAGGTAGAAGGTGTCACAATGTTGTATCCCTCATTCAGATCTTGCTATCAGGTCGAAAGAGGGGTGCTACAAGATGAGAGGTGACACAACTATATCTATTTTATTATCCATCACTATTGGTTCAAATCTTATCTATGTCAAAGTTTTTTTTATATGTTGCTTAACATACCTTTTACTTTAGTTCTCACTTAAGCAAAACACAAAATGCATGAAAACTAATTGGGATGACCATGTTGAAAATCTAGTAGCATAATGGCTACCCATTGACACTAACCCAAATAGTAACCTATAAAAATCAGCACTTTTATATACACAATCCTAACGTAACCTCTATTGTAATCCTTTTAATCACTCTAAGTTGCTCATAAAAAATAACAATCCTATAATATTTCAACCATCACATTATCAACATACTTTTAGGACCACACATTCACATAAATTTGCTATATAATATATTACAAGTATTACAAAACATTTATATATAGATACTAGTTTAGGCCCACACCTAATCCTATTACGTACGAGTGTGATACTAGCCTATTCAAAACATCTACATAGGACCAAAACAAATACCAAGTTGTATAACTCTATTGCTCTACACTATTTCTTACTTAAGCCTATATATGAGATTTACTATCTCTTAATTATGCATTACAGAAACAATGATGTACTAAGCATAAAGCTTAGTGATGTATTCAATGAAATATGCTCAATAATCGACACACATGGCACACATGATACAATTATAAGCACCAAAACATATAAGACAATATTATATACATAGGGCTCACACACTAAGATAGTCCAATGTTTAAGGCATGCAAAACATGGATATCATTTTAACATATGAATTATATATTTGGAAACATTATGTACTACATTGTTTTCTCATTATAATGGCTACTTTCATATTAATTTAATTTTATATTCTTTTAAAAACTCTTAATGAGTCATTATTCTACTCATATTTGTTCTAACTTATCATGACAAATAATAATGCTGATACTAGATAATGGGATATCTATTATTGTGGTCTATAACTATGCAATGGCTCACATTTTAGACCCTACGACATCTACACCAGCATATCTAATTGTTCGATGGCCTCATTATACCTTACGATTGTTACACCTACATATAAATATGCAATGGTCTCTCTAGGCATTAAAGCACCTGCACTTATATGTAAATCTGCATTTGCCCTATTAGACCTAATAACTACTACACCAATATTACACTTACTATAGAAATTATCAACATAAATGTATAAGTATAGTGGCCTAGTTGGACTTTATTGCTATTGCACTAACATGAAATAACACTAAGTGTTCTAGCAGCTGCTATCCTCCCTAGTTGATTGGTCAACCTATCCAATCTAGGTTTTCTAGGTCATACGGGCTTGTCGATACTTTACTTTCAGTTCTATATGCTTTATATATTAGATATCCATATTACATATACCTCAATTTATACTTGATCATGTTAATGTAGCCACTTTGTTAAACTTATTTTGAGGTCACATATTTACTTCTCCAAAATTCCTTGTCATTACATGTATACAATTTATATTTACCATTTATGAAGTGAGGTCAATTATGCAATCACATGATTCATAGTTTTCTTACACCATGCATACAGAAGCTACACTCCTCTTTACCTTTCTTTTTTACTAATGTTAACATAAATTTGATTACTATTATCCTTTCATTCATGGCAATTTCTAAAAGCATGCCTTTACAAATAATCCCTCACTTTCACACTAATTGGCTAATTCACCCTACTAGTATTTAATACAATTACCAATTCCTTCCATCATAACATGCTCTTATGTCATTATTTAACCTATATACACATTATACATGCCTTAGACATCATTATTAGACCAACTCATCTAAACATATCAACCTTTCTCATTTTCTCCCATGTAAAGGAATTCATTCCATCATTCATCATTCTACTCAATTACAAATAAATTTGCTAATTAACTATACAATCATCAAATTTAGATCATCATCTTCCCTTGCCTAAGTCTTACACCTTTATCTCCTAAGCATTGACCATTTGGCTAGATGTTCATTTCAACTATTATGCACCATTTTATTCTTTTCACACTAACAAACTACTTGCACTAATGTCATGTATGCATTAAATACACATATGAAGTTGTGGCACTCAAGCATGCACACATTCACAACTTTTAGCCTTGTAAGAAATGCCACCTTAACATCTATTTTATAGCTCAATTTGCTTAAAAATCATGCATTACCCATTCAAATAACATTATTATGCCATCAATTGTAACTCATATACGTATATTCATATGAGACATGTAATTCAAGAATACAAACATACACTTTAAACATAGAATTATTCACACACCATACATACTTCATTGAATTCACTTATAAAAGGGATTCTTAGACTTCAAAAATGCTCCATATGCCTTTTCTTTCTCTACAAACAAATAATGTTATTACTTAGAAAATTCCAAATAAAAATACATATAATTCCAAACTTGAATTCAATATTAGAATTATCCATTTGGCATTAAAATACACATAGAAAAATATAAAAAACAAAAATTCATTATTTACCCAATTTGAGGTTACCATTCACCTCAATTAGATTCCTCCTAATTCAAGCATCCTTCTTGATTCCTGTCCCTAAATTCCTAGTCTAAGGGTAGTTGAGGATTAATTTGAAGTAGAATTGTGATAGAATTTATGGATTTAGGTGAGTTGATAAAGAAGAAAAATGGGGGAAGATGGCTATCATTGGTGCCAGCTAGGTGAGGAAGGAAAAACACTAATGCTCCTTGCGTTTGACCCCTATTTAATATTTGAACCTTATATTTTAATCCATCAAAGGCTAGAATGTAGCCATGTGTCTTATCCAATGGTTTATGTAATTCTCCCTTTTTTTTATTTTCTTTTAAAATTATTTTATGCACTTCTAATCTTTTTTTTAAATTCTTTAATGCACCATTAATTTCCTCAATATGAGACCTATAAATCATGTGAAAACCATAATTAAAAACCAATACGAACTAATTTAATTAAACTATTACATCTATAATAAATTTCATTAAATTACTTTTTGGTGTTAGAAATTCTAATTCTAGTGCTATTAGCTTATTTAGAAATTTTTACCATCGATTCATGTTGTTCCTAGATTTTTCTAAGCACAAACCAAATATTTTATCACTTAGCATTCACTATATTACTAATCATAGGACACAGCCATAAAAATTTTAGTTGCATTGTTAACTACCTTAATGATTTTGTTTTTGTTTCAAATTTTTGGTTAAAATTATTTTATAATATTTACTTTTATTATATTATATTAGGGTAACCTGAGTTATGGGAAATACTATTCACCCTATGAAAAAGCACTATTTATTGTCTTATATCTTCTCGCTTATTAACTATCTAGTTAACCTTATTTTCCTAGCAAAATATAACCTAAACCATACCCTTTATATACTTTTATTCAATAAAAATCCCATTCAAATCCTGAAGGTTTACTAATCATAACCTTAGGGTCTATAGATCATGCTCTAAGATTTTTAAACAATATAGTTCAGTTCATGAGAGCTTTACAGATCTACCAAAGTCTTTTTAGGGTTATGCACTTGAAACTGATGTTTACATTATGAATAGAGTTCCATCAAAGTAGGCTGATGTTACATCATATGAGGTATGGTGTAATAAGGAACCAATTCTTTCAAACATAAAAGTATAGGGTTCCTCTACTTATATGACAAGAATTGTGTCAAATAAGCTTGATGATAAATCTAACAACTGCTTTTCTATAGGTATCTAAGGGAGATTTTAGGATAATATTTCTATAACACTATGGAATAAAAGGTGTTTGATTCAAAGCATGCTATCTTACTAGAAAAAGATTTTCCCTTAAAAGAAAATAGTGAGAGTGGAATCGAACTTGATGAAGTTCAAGACCCATAAATAGAGGTAGATCAACCAATTTATCACGAGTTTATTACACATGATAATGATGTAATAGCAAAGATGTTGTGACATAAACTCTTAGACATTCTATTAAAGTTCATACTAAGCCTAAAAGATATAGATTTCTTATAGATGAGCATAGTAATGTAACTATAATAGAAGAACATAAGCCTACAAGCTATGAAAAGGTTCTAAAGAGTCCAAAAAAAGAATTATGGTTGAAGGCCATGTAATCCAAAATAGATTCCATGTATGATAACCAAGTATGAACTTTTTCTTAATTCAATTGAAAGGATAAAACCCATTAAGTCTAAATGGATCTTTAAGAAGAAGGCTAACATAGAGGGTATGGTAGTTACACATAAAGCAAGGTTAGTAATAAAAGGCTATTGTCAAAGGTAAGAAATTGACATTGATGAAACCTTTTCATTGGTAGATATGCTTAAATCCATTAGGATTTTCCTTTCTATTGCAACTTATTATGACTATGAGATTTGGCAAATTGATATGAAGACATCTCTCCATAATAAAAATATGTTACAGGAGATGTATAGGACACAACTAAAAGGTTTCATATCGACTGGTAGCAGCAAGGTACGCATGCTTCAAAGATCCATTTATGGATTAAAGCAAGACTCTAGAAGTTGGAATATCTAATTTGATAAGACAATTAAAAAGTTTGGCTTCTCATAAAATCTGAATGAACCATAGGTTTATTAGTAGGTTTTTAAGAGTACAGTCATTTTCTTAGTGCTATAAGTTGATGACATATTGCTCATGGGAAATGATGTCTCAACCCTTTGATCAGTCAAAATTTAACTATCAAAGAATTTTTCCATGAAAAACCTTGGTGAAGCAACCAATATTCTAGGGATAAGGATTTATAGAGATAGATCCAAGAGGTTAATAGGTCTTTATAGTCTATATACATAGATAACATGCTAAAGAGGATTAGCACGGATCTCTCAAAGAGAGGATTAATTCCTATGCTTGGGAAAAACCTTTCTAAATCTATATATCTATAGACATAAGAGGTGAGGGAACATATGAGTAGCATCCCATATGTATTAGCTATATAATCTATCATATATGTTATGTTATGTACTTTACCTAACATAGCATTTGCGGTGAGTGTCGCAAGCAAACTCTAACATGATTATGAAGAGGAACATTGGGTGGCTATTAAGAATATCCTTAAGTACTTAAAAAGGACTAAAGATGTATTCTTGGTATATGGAGAAAGGGATTTGTGAGTTAATGAGTATACTGATGCCAACTTTTAGTTTGATAAAGATGATTGAAAATCCTAGTCTATTATGTGTTGTTATTTGTGAGAGGTGCAATTTGTTAGAAGAGTTCCAAACAAGATACACTTATAGACTCGACTACTAAAGAAAAGTACATTACAGCTTTAGATATAACTAAGGAAGCAATATGGATTAAAAGGTTCATTACTAAAATAGGAGTGGTCCATTCTATTGTTATCCTAGTATCTCTATATTGTGACTACACTAGTGCCATCACACAAGCAAAAGAAGTACAGTCTTATTAATAATCCAAGAATATTCTCAGGTACAACCATATACTCTGAGAGGTAATTAGTTGGCAAGATATAAAGATTGAGAGATTCCAAATAAATTAGAACACTACTAATCCTCTTACAAAGCCACTAACTCAAAAAGTTCAATCTCTATGTAAATAATATGGGTATTAGATACATTGGTGATTGGCTTTAGTGCATGTGGGAGATTGTTAGTTTTATACCCAAGAGCACATCTGTAATAGGGATATTTTGTGTACATTTAAAGATTCATTTATAGTAAAAGGCATTCTTTATTACATAAGTGCTTAAAATTAAATATGTTGTTTGACATGGATCTTAAACTTTCTAATAAAGTCCCTAGTATCATTTCATAGTATAGAGGAAATCATAAAGACTTCATGATGTGAGATTCCTATTACATGCAAATGTAAAATACCAAAACTATCCTAGTCATGGTATTAACAAGATGGGACATTGCTAATACGGATATACTAACACATGTTATACTCTTTGACTTGGTCAAATAGCAATTCTCATAAGTTGTAAGCATGTTGATACTTGGAGTTAACATGTGGATGGTTATTTGAGAAACAAATTCATTGAAAACCTAAATATAAGATCTTCACATGGATAAATAATCTATGTCATTGAAGTAATCTCATCATATCAGTAAGTGTAAGTATCTTTTGCCTTGAGATCACTAAAGATATATTAAGTATCAAAGGGTATACTTTAACTCTAGTGCTTTTACTTTGACATGATGTACACATAGCTAGGAGGTGCAGCTTATTTTGAGATACTCAAAGGTAATTAAGTGTTCAATAAAGGATTCACCACCCTAAATGATAGTAGGGAGTTTATGTCATTGTTCTATTATATCTTTATTCCAAGAATCATTAGCCAAAGTGAAATGCAAGTGTGAATGAGATTCATAGGGGAATTTTTGGAATAAAGATAAAAATATTAGAACTAACATGTTTAAGGCTTAATTAGACATAATTATGCATTGAGTTGACACAAGTCTATACTCAAACTATACAAGATAAAGTATGGTGAATAGAGTAATTCCTCAGTAACTAGATATGGAATGTTAACCAAAATCACCTAATTTTCTAGCACATAGGTAGTCTTGATCTGTGCCTAAACACCTTCCAAGTCTTGTAAATTAGTGAATTATTAATTGGAAATTCATTATAGCCTTAATGAGATTACACTATCAAAGTCCTAGTTGGACTAGAACTCTAATACACCATGTTTTTGGAAACCTATAGGATCACACACTTAAAGAATTGAAATGATTATCAATGTATTTGCTATTTTAATGATATGAGATATCATTAGAAGGAGAATAAATAAAGAGGAAAAATAGAAATTAGGCTTGGAGCCTAGTTGACCTAGTTTGACCTTTTTAAGTTTTAAAAAGGACTTGGCCCTTAAAGGCCCAATTAAGGGTATATTTTT
>CANXYI010175214.1:0-11855 GCA_948208565.1 Hura crepitans
TCTTTCCATCCTATTACTGACAGCAACCTTTCCTCCCTTTCTTCTATTTTTTTCTCCCTCCTTCCTCTATTACATATAAAATTTCTCTACTAAATTGATGTCATGGACACCAAGAATACCCATTTTTGCGGAGTATCTCAAAAGGAATCTCGAATTCCCTCCCAAAAGTGAATAGTAACCTTTCGAATCCAGGGTTTTTTTTTTGAGTTTCATATTTTTTTATAAGCTCTTAGGATGCTATAGAGTGTATATTTAGGCTCAAAATAATTTTTTGAATTTCCTAGAATT
Source organism: Hura crepitans (assembly GCA_948208565.1). Lineage (NCBI taxonomy): Eukaryota > Viridiplantae > Streptophyta > Magnoliopsida > Malpighiales > Euphorbiaceae > Hura > Hura crepitans. Next base: position 289 of record CANXYI010175214.1, read on the forward strand.
TTAAATTAATTTTTAAAGATGGTATCCTTTTGTATTCGTAGGTAGAACGTCGACTCAAGCTTCTCAAGGCAAGAAGAACGCTTAGGACAATATCAAGCATCCCGTACAATCGAGTTTAGTTTGAGTAATCACATTAACTTGAGTTAAAATGCATGAATTTTAATATGTCCATATAGTTACATAAGAGTAATAATGCTATTAATTACGAAAAGGCCTAATAAATGTCATGATTGGTAAAAATATGATTGTTGGTTTTTATATATGTATAATGTGTTTAAGTTATGTTGGTTAATTAGTTAAAAATGCTTAGTTATGATGAAAATGGCATATTACATTATGTGATAATATGACCCTATAATGCCCTTATATGACATTAATACTATATAGCTGTGCAAAATTGATTATAAAAGCATAGATGTGATATTAGGCATCTAAGTATGATTTATAATTATAGATGTATATGTATATGTGTTTTAAAGGCCTCGATTAAGTAGAGGCTAAAGTTCGTGTATGTAAGCCATATATGCATATTCATGAATTATGTACATAAATGACTTGGATAGCATGTTTTGTGCTTAAATGCCATTTTGAATGTGCATATATGATGACTATAAAGTGTGTGTGTTTATCAGTGGCTGAAAGCCATCTTGAATGTTATATGGGTTATTGCCATGTATATAGCCATGTAATTCATGCATATCACTAAAATACCGATAATATGTGTGAAACGGCAAGTAATGTGATACGTGAATTATTGTGCATAACCTTGATGCATTAGACATTATAATGCATGTTAATGATAAAAGTGATGATATAATGTGTGATTATGATTTTGAATGAGTTTTCTAGGTTTTTACACCTAGGCAATATAACCGTTTGGTGTTTTTAAGCTTATGTAAGCCTAATTTGGCTATGCTATGTTTTATTTGACAATGATGCTTAGCATGAGTTTTTAGGCCTCATTGATATGTAAAATGGCTAATGTTATGCATTTATGTGTGAGGTGACATAAACTATGTTATGCATTAAAATGGTTAAAATGAGATAATCTACTAGTTTAATGAAGCCTATATAGTTAGACAACCTAGTATGGATAGGTTGATTGGTCAACTAGGATTAATAGCTATAATGTTTACCATTAGCTAGTAGGCCTATGGGTCATATGCATTTTCGTGTTAACAGGCACCAGGCTTTTGGTCCACTATTTTTGCATTACTTTGTGTGCAGCTTATAGGCTGATGCAATTGTATCTGCAGATACTTGTGCCTTTGAGTACCCTATTTTACACCCCTTGAGTGTTAGCCCCTTCGAGCGTACCGTTATTCATTATCTAACCTTGGATAGTTGTCCTTTTAGTATAGGCATAAATTAAACAAATAATTATAATAATAAGGATAATTGTGGTTCTAGCATAATTAAGCATAAAATAATGTTAGGTGCCTTTTAAATGATGCATTATACATGAAATTGATATTTTTTGCATTATGCTGAGTTAAACCTATTAATATGATATATGTGGTTTCATACAGAGTTTAATATTCATATATTTAAGATATTGGTATATATATGGTCTTAGAACCTGAATATGTTGTAATGATGCATAGATATGGTAATGGATTAAAATGCATGTTTTTATGCTCGTTACCATGTAAAATGGGGCATGTGTATGTTTAAGACCAATATATAAGTACTTCATGTGTAATGGTTGATTTTAATTATTTTATGGACAATTTTGCTATGATTATGAACATAATATGCAAATTAAGCCTTGTCTATTACAGTAAGTGAAGGATTATTAGAGAGATGATCACAGATTGATGAGTGCTATAAGTGTTATCCAAGAGGGGAAGCCAACATAAAATAGGATTAAAGGAGATGGTTGTTTGTATTATCATGATAGAATTTATGTGCTAGATGTGGAAGAGTTAAAGAAGAAAATTCTATAAGAAAGTCATAATGCTCCTTATGTGATGCATCTTAGTAGCAATGAAATGTATTAGGATCTGAAGCTTTCTTATTGGTGGCTAAACATAAAGAGATATATGTCTAATTATGTGACTATGTGCCTTACTTGTCAGTAGGTAAAGGCAGAACATCAGGTACCTTCTAGGTTGCTATATCCTATAGCAATTCTAGAATAGAAATAGGATAGAGTGACCATAGACTTTATGGTTAGGCTACCTATGATAAGGAGCAAGTGTGATTCAGTTTGGGTAGTTATGGATCATTTAACCAAGACTTCTTAATTTATACCAATGAGAATAGACTACTCCTTAGAGAAGCTAATAGAGCTTCATGTGGATGAGATAGTCAGATTACATAGAGTGCCATCTTCGATTATATCGAATTGGGATCTAAGGTTCACATCGAGGTTTTGAAAGAAACATCATAATGCCTTACGTAGTCAATTAAGCTTTAATATAGCATTCCATCCATAGATAGACAGACAATTCGAAAGAGCCATTCATATTCTCAAGTATATGTTAAGGTGTTATGTATTAGAGTTTAAGGGAAGCTAGGACTAATATTTGTCCTTAGCTGAGTTTGCCTATAATAATAGTCATCAAGTAAGTTTGGGCATGGCTCTTTATAAGGAATTATATAGAAGAAAGTGTAGAATAACTTTGTGTTGGAATGAGCTCAGTGAAACTAAGCTCATAGGACCATATTTGATATAAGATGCAAAAGAAAAGATAAAGATCATCAGAGAGAGATTGAAGGCAATTTCTGACAGATAGAAGTCATATGTGGATTTAAAGAGAAAAAAAGTGGAATATGAAGTGGGAAACAAGGTTTTTCCTTAGAAGAAGGTTCTATGATTTAGGAAGAAAGGGAAGTTAAGTCTTATGTTTATTAGGCTATATGAGATTACAAAATGTGTGGGACTCGAGGCCTACAGACTAGCTTTACCTCTAAAACTTCAACAGACACATGATATCTTTCATGTTTCAATGCGTAAAAAAAACAAATATGATTTTATGCATGTGATAACAATGGAAGAAGTCGAGGCTAATTCTAACTTGTCTTATAGAGAAGAACTAGTGAGGATTATAGACAGAGCGGATATAGAATTAAGGAATAAAACTGTATCCTTAGTGAAGGTTCTCTAGAAACACCACGGGATGGAAGAAGCAACCTGAGAAACTGAAGCTTAAATGAAGGAACAATACCCACAGTTGTTTCAACTAGGTAATACTTTAATGTTAAGGATGACAATTATTTAAGAGGGGAAGAAATGTAACGCCTCGAAAATCTCGACATTTATGAATAGTACTTTCCTAAGATGAGTAGTATTCTCGAGTCTCGAGATACACTGAAGACATCGAATGAAATTATTAATCATAAAATAATTTTAGGCAAAGTTTGAAATCAATTGGAAGTTATTAGAGTGGTTAAAAATGCGAAGAAAGTTTTTATGACAGTGTCTTGGGAATATTGACCAAGGCAAAGTTAAACCGTAAATTATTTTTAAAGTTGCTCAGAAAATTCTAAAACTTATACAACCTGATACTTAAAAACTCTAACAAGCCTAATGGCACTAGAATTGTAATTTTTCGATATTAGGAAGTTATTTTTCAAAAATCGAGTAACATTAAAAATGATGTATTTAATCAGTTTTCTTCATTTTTTGAGCTTTGATTTTTGGAGGCATGAGGATAATAATAAATGTGAATTTATTAAAAAAATGGCAATGGATTAGGCTTAAAAAGAGAAGGAAAAATGAGGGAAATAAATTAAAAATAGTAATTTTAGAAAGGGGGGTATAAATAGTCAAATCCCATTTTAAAAAGTCCAAATTTCCTCTCTATTTTTCCTTCCTATTGCCAACGACAACCTCTCCTCCATCTCCTCCATTTTTTCTCTCTCCTTCCTCTATTAAAGCTAAAATTTCTCTACTAAATTAACATCACGAACACCAAAAATACCTGTTTTGGCGAAGTATCTCGAGATCTCAAATTCCCTCTTGAGGTGAATAATAACCTCTCAACTCTCAGGTATTTTTTTTGAGTTTGATATTTTTCATGGATTCCTAAGATGCCATAGAGCATATATCTAGGCTTAAAATAATTTTTTAAATTTCCTAGAATTTTATACGAATATTTAAAAATGGTATCCTTTTGTATTCATAGGCGAAACATTGACCCGAGCTTTTCGAGGCAAGGAGAAGTCTTGGAACAGTATCCAGCATCCCATATGATCAAGTTTGATATGTGAAATCACATTAACTAGAGTTAAAATGCATGAATTTTAATATATCCATATAGTTACATAATAATAATAAATGCTATTGATTACAAAAAGGCCTAATAAATGTAATGATTAGTAAAAATACGATTGTTAAATTTTATGTATGTATAATGTGTCTAAGTTAGGTTGGTTAATTAGTTAAAAATGCATGATTATGATGAAACATGTCATATTACAATATGTGATAATATGACCCTATAATGCCGTACATTAATACTATATAACCATGCAAAATCGATTATAAGAACATAGATGTGATATTAGGCATCTAATCATGATTTAAAATTATAGATGCATATGTATGTGTGTTTTAAAGGACTCAGGTAAGTGGAGGCTGGAGTTAGTGTATGTAAGCTATATATGCATATTTGTGAATTATGTACGTAAATGACTTGGATAGCATGTTTTGTGCTTAAATGCCATTCCGAATATGCATATATAATAACTATAAAGTGTGTGTGTTTATCAGTGGTTGAATGCCATCTTGAATGTTGTATGGTTATTGCCTTGTATACAACCATATAATGCATGCATATCGCTAAATATCAATAATATGTGTGAAATGGCAAGTAATATGATACATGAATTATTTTACATAACCTTGATGTATTAGGCTTTATAATGCATGTTAATGATGAAAGTGATTATATAATGTGTGATTATGATTCCAAATGAGTTTTCTAGTTTTTACACTTCGGCAATATGACTTTCGATGTTTTTGAGCTTATGTAGGCCTAATTTGGCTATGCTATTTTTTATTTAACACATGTTGCTTAGCATAAGTGTTTAGGCCTCATTGATATGTGAAATGGCTAATGTGGTGCATTTATACATGCGTTAAAATGTCCAAAATGAGATAATCGACTAGTTCAATGTTGCCTATACAGTTAAACAACCTAGTATGGATAGGTTGACTGGTCAACTAGGATTAGAAGCTATAATGTTTACCTTCGAGTAGTAGGCCTATGGGTTACATGCATTTTTATCTCAATAGGCACCAGGCTTTTAGGCCACTATTTTAGCACAACTTTATGTGAAGCCTATGGGCTGATGTGTTTGTATCTACGGATACTAGTGCCTTTGGGTACACTATTTTACACATCTACGGATACTAATGCCTTTGGGTACACTATTTTACACCTCTCGGGTGTCAGTGCCTTTTGGTGTACCATTATTTGCTATCCAACCTTAGATAGTTGTCTCTTTAGTATGGGCATAAATTAAACAAATAATTATAATAATAAAGATAATTGTGATTCTAACATAATTCAGCGTAAAATAATCTTAGGCACATTTTAATAATGCATTATGCATGACACTTATTTTTTGGCATTATGTCAGGTTAAACATATTAATATGATATATGTGGTTTTATGTAGATTTTTATATTCATATATTTGAGATGTTGGTGCAAATAGGGTTTTGGAACTCAAATATGCAGTAATGATGCATAGGTATGGTAATGGATCAAAATGCATGATGTTATGCTCATTACCATGTAAAATGGAGCATGTGTATACTTATGACCAATATATGAGTACTTTATGCGTAATGGTTGATTTTAATTATGTTAAGAACAATTTTGCTATGATTATGAACATAATATTCAAGTTAAGCCTAATCTATTACAACACATGAAGGATTGTCAGAGAGATGATCACAGATTGATGAGTGCTATAAGTGTTATCTAAGAGGGGAAGCTAACATAATATGAGATTGAGGGAGATGGCTATTTGCATTATCATGATAGAATTTGTGTGCCAGTTGTGCAAAAGTTGAAGAAGAAGATTCTATAAGAAGCTCATAATGCTCCTTATTTGATGTATCTTGGTAGTAATGAAATGTAACATGATTTAAAGCTTTCTTATTAATTGCCAAGCATGAAGAGAGATATGTTTGAGTAAGTGACTTTGTGCCTTACTTGTCAGCAGGTAAAGGTAAAACATTATGTTCCTTCTAGGTTGCTACATCTTACAGTAATTCTAGAATAGAAATAGGACAGATTGACTATGGACTTTATGGTTGGGCTATATATGATAAGGAGCAAGTGTGATTTAATTTGGGTAGTTATGGATCATTTAACCATGACTGCTCAATTTATACCAGTGAGAATAAACTACTTCTTAGAGAAGTTAGCAGAGCTTTATGTGGATGAGATAGTCAGATTGCATGGAGTGTCATCTTCGATTATATTGGATCGGGATCCAAGGTTCACATCGAGGTTTTGGAAGAAACTTCATAATGCCTTAGGTACTCAGTTAAGCTTTAATACAACATTCCATCCATAGATTAAGGATATGTTAAGGGGTTGTGTATTGGAGTTCAAGGGAAGCTAGGACTGATATTTATCCTTAGCTGAGTTTGCCTATAATAATAGTCATCAAGCAAGTCTAGGCATGGCTCTTCATGAAGCATTATACAGAAGAAAGTGTGGAACACCTTTGTGTTAGAATGAGCTCATTGAAACTAAGCTTATAGGGTTATATTTGATATAAGATGCAGAAGAAAAGATAAAGATCATCAGAGAGAGATTGAAGGTAGCTTCTGATAGATAGAAGTCATATGCAAATTTAAAGAGAAAAGAGATGGAATATAAAGTGGGAAATAAGGTTTTTCTCAAGGTTTTACCTTAGAAGAAGGTTTTACGATTTGGGAAGAAAAGGAAGTTAAGTCTTAGGTTTATTAGGCTATACGAGATTACAAAATGTGTGGGACCAAAAACCTATATACTAGCTTTATCTTTAGAGCTTCGGAAGACCCATGACGTCTTTCATGTTTCAATGCTCAGAAGATATAGATATGATCTTATGCATATGATAACAATGGAAGAAGTCAAGGTTAATTCTAACTTGTCTTATAGAGAAAAACTAGTGAGGATTATAGACAGAGTGGATAAGAAACTGAAGAATAAAACTATAAACTTAGTAAAGGTTCTCTAGAAACACCACGAGATGGAAGAAGCAACCTAGGAAATCAAAGCTCAAATGAAGGAATAATACCTATAGTTGTTTGAACCATGTAATACTCTGATGTTAAGGATGGCATTCATTAAAGAGGTGAAGAAATGTAATGCCTCAAAAATCTTGACATTTATGAATAGTACTTTCTCGAGATCAATAGTATTCTCGAGACTTGGGATGTACTGAAGGCATCAGATGAAAGTATTAATCATAAAATAATTTTGGGCAAAGTTTGAAATCAATCAGAAGTAATTAGAGTGGTTAAAAATGCTAAGAAAATTTTTACGATAGTGTCTTGAGAATAGTGACCAAGGTAAAGCTGAACCGTAAATTATTTTCAAAGTTGCTTAGAAAATTCTAAATCTTTTACAACCTGATACTTAAAAATTGAAACAAGCCTAATGTTACTGGAAGTGGAATTTTTAGATATCGAGAAGTAATTTTTCAAAAATCGAGTAACATTAAAAATGGCATATTTAATCTGTTGGCATGAGGACAATAATAAAAGTGAATTTATTAAAAAAAATGGCAATGGATTAGGTTTAAGAAGAGAAGGAAAAATGAATTAAAAATAGTAATTTTAGAAGGGGGTATAAATAGTTAAATCCCATTTTAAGAAGTCAAAATTTCCTCTCCCTCTTTCCTTCCTATTACCGATGGCAACCTCTCCTCCCTCTCCTCCATTAGAGCCAAAATTTCTCTACTAATTTTATTCTAAGTAACCTCCCTACCATAAAACATGTTTAGGATATGGAATTTTGGAAAGAGATTGCTAAAAAATTGCAATTTTTCAACCTCATAAATAGTAACCCACTTGGGTTTTAGTATGAATTTTTTACTTCTATTATTTTTCCTAGATGCTAAGGGTGCCCAAGAGATGTTGTATGGTTTTAGATTGATTTTTGAAGCATTGGTTTATTTATTATGGATTTGTAAAGAATTCCCATATCTATGTTAGAGGTTTCAGAACCGAATCGAGATAAAGGCAAGATGAAGGCATAGATGGAACCTTAATGTTCCTCTTCAATCATTTTAGTAAGTGTAATAAAAATAGAATGTGTAAATTCTATTAAAATTCACTAGATGCCATAATGTGTGTAATATGTAATAAATGCCTAAAAGTGTGTATTTCCATTAATGTCATGAAATTAAAAGGTTGTATGACTTATAATAAATATGCTAATATGTTTAAATTGATAAGAATGGATTAGAATCAAGTAGAGATGGAAATTAAGCTTAATGTGGCATATTATACACAATATAGAGTATAATTAGGCTTAAATAGCTAAATTTTGTGGTTAAAGTTAACTGACCTTAAATTGGGGTTAATTTACTTATTTAGCATAATTATGAATGAATAAAAGCAAGAGAAGGTGTTAGGACTGTAAAATGCTCAATATGTGCATTGCTTGGGTTACATGTATATAATATGTAAAAGTGCCTTTAATTGTGTGTATGTGAATAAGTTCTATGTTTTTATGTATATTAATTATGTTGGCATAAACTACAAGTGAATGTAATAATCATAACCATTTTAAGGGTAATGGCCAAATGGTCAAAGGGTTAAAAATGAGATGTATACCTTTAAGTGTTATTGGATATTAAGTAAGGCTAAATGTGGCTTCATGGTTGAAACACCAAAATAGGCATGAAGGCTTATAATTTTTTATGCCATAAGCTCTAAGTGCATTTGTGTATGTATTTGAATATGGTTATGTTGTATGATTGGTGATGAAAAGCAAATCAAGCCTAGATGAGCATGTGTGGTCGGAAGGCTTATATGAGTACATATGCATGATGACTCGTAAATTGTGATAATTGAAATGTATACATGTTTCACCCATTATGATGATTTAAAATGTAATTGCTAGCATGAAGAAATAAGGTGTATGACCAAAATATATCTTAAACCCGAAATTGGCTCAAAAGAGTTCTTTAAAACAAGTTATGCCATATTATGAGAATTTGATGAACATAAAGGCATAAATTGATTTAAATGGATTTATGACCTTAAATAAATGTGTGTATATATAATATATGCTAAAAATATATAAATAAGATGGAAATTTTAATTTGTGGTGTATATGGCGCAAATATGGAATAATGGTATGTTAAAATGAGCATGAATGCTAAGAATGAAGTTTTCAATGAAAATAATTAGTTTTAGCCATACAATGGCAAAAATAAGTAAATTAAAAGCTATATACGCTTATTTAATGAGGTGAAATGAAAAATAATGGTTTGTGGCCCATGAAATACGACAACCTAAGAATAAATAGGTTGACCAATTAGCTAGGGGATATAACAGTTGCTAGGGCCCTTTGGTGCTTAGATATTAATCCAAAGGTTCACTTTTAGTCTCACCTATGGATAGATATGCTAAGATTTTTCGATCTATACGGGTGCAGCTGCAAGGTCCCAAGGGGCCCACTGCATAAACACATATGGGTGTAACCATGTAAGTTATAGGGACACTGTATAACTTGTCTATGTTGGAGTAACAGTCGAATGGCTAAAAATATGGGTCACTGCATAATTCATGATCTTGTTATCCATAGGTTGAGATTATTCAAACTAGACTTAAGTAAAAAGGGGCAAATAACAAAATCAACACTTAATCCATGTCATGACTTTACTATGATAGTTAAGTGCATGTATGATTTGAAAATGGCTCAATTTGATGATTTGTTGATTTTATATGTTGTTTTGTTATGCCTATATGACATCGATATCATTGTGCATGATGTATGTCAATTTGGTCATGAGTATGGCATATCACCAGTTGTATGAATGTTATGTAATATATAAACTAATTATGCATGTAAATGAATGGCATATACCTATGGTTTATTATGAATGATATTTAGCACATGTTATTTTGATTACACCATTAAGCATTAGCTTAGCGCATTCTTTATTTATGATGCTTAGGTAAAAAAACTACTTTTTGATACTTGAAGCCTCTAGACATTAAGAATTATCAAGAGAAGGCTATTCTTTTGGTAAAGATTGTATATATATAATAGTTGTGATGTATAGGATGCATTTAAATGTGTAATGTAATGGATGGGAAAAATTTGTATCTAAATTGTAACTTAATGTTTCTTTTTGGATTTCAAAATATGTAAACCTTTATAAATTGATAAATTGTGTGCTCTACTATACGATATCTCTTCTTGAGGTTGAGATATCTTGTGATTATGTTATGTGTTATTAAAGTGATCAAAGGATCACATGAAGTATGTGGAAGTGTGTGAGTTGATTTTGGAAGTGTTTTCTTGTGTAGGTTACTATTCAAAATTTGGGATAGTGCCTAGCACAATTGTTATGCCATCAAAATTTTGGCATGAGGATTCCCAATTTTGAATATGTAACACTGTTTGAAAAAGGTTTTTGTGAACTTGTATTTTCACATGTAATATTTTAATAAGAATGTTTTACAACAAGTAATGATATAAGTGAGTTGGGATATCTAGATATGTGTGTACACCTTAGTCAGGCTTGATGATCATCTAGCATCTGGAGGGGGTAAAGGGTGTCACAAACTCCTTCTCATACTTTGATACTATTCTGTTCCTCTCCCTTAGACCCATATATTTTTATCTCTTTAGGTCTAAGTAATGCTCTATGATATACTTTTTCTTGAACTTATGGAGAAAAAACTCTTATGTCAGATCCTCTGGAGCCTTATGTTTTGTAATATTCTCTCACCACTTAAGAGCTTTTTCTCATAACATGAATTTGGCACAATCTGTATACTCCTTCTGAGCACATCTTAACTACTACATAATTCACAATGTCCTATCTAGCTAATACTCAGCTCTGTTTGATCCCTCCTGCTCGTCCCCTTTAAAGAACTCAGCTCCATTCTTTATCATCCTCTCTAAGTAGGTTATTTATAGAGATTAAGGTTCTAGTTGGGCTGGTGGAGGTACTATAAGATGAATTGTAGCAACAATAGTAGTAGTGGCAATAGTAGATGCTTGCTTCATTGACTTTATCATCTGCTCAAACCAAATAGGCTACCCCTATGGTCCCTATGCTACTTACCTTACATCACTGGATATCAAAGACTCAACCAAGTGGCTCTTTGTGCCATAGTAGTCAAAGCATGGTGCTTGACCTCCTTATCTTCCTAAGGTGTACTTTGGCTCATCCTCACATCTATATGCAAAAGAAACATATTATAACCCTCAATATGTATAATTTAGTGATGTGCACTTTTTAATTCCTATAGCACTCTTATGTAACCCATAAGTATAGAGGAATGCCTAAACCTAAAGCTTTGATAGCAACAAATGTGAAACCCTTTACCTATTTGGTATACTGGAACTGAATAATGAGCGACACACCACCGAT
>CANXYI010175272.1:0-10157 GCA_948208565.1 Hura crepitans
CCTAGTATCTTGACTTAAGCTGCCAGCCTCCGAAAGAAGAAAAGGCTCTGGACTTTTCGTGAATAGTTTAAATATGCAGAATTTCATCTAAATTTGTAGCAATGCATCTCCCATCTTTTCCTTGAATGAATGCCTCCACATTTTCAGCTGAAATGCAGCTGATCAACGTTTGTGGTATACGGTCATTAAGTTAAAAATTATAACTCGTCGTGAACCTTAGGTTCTGCATCGACTTTTTCTTCACCTGAGCCACTTGATTCTGCTGTGGATTTGTCACTTTCAGGACTCTCCTCTGCAGTAGAATTCGAACTGTTTGACTTCTCTCCGCTGGTCTCAGTATCGTTCTTCTTAGGCTTCTCAACCTTAGGCTTTGGTTTCGGAATTCTGTTAACACTGGCAACCTGAAAAAAATAAAAAACCTTGTCCTGAAGGTCGTATAACTTCTTGTATACTTCTTCGGACGTGAACACTGGCATGCTGAATCCCGACGTCCTGTCGAAAAGAGGATGATCGTGTTAAGTAACCAAAATTTGGATCCAAGTTAGGAGACATACTGAAACTTCCAAAAATTAGGCTGGAAAATAAAAATGAAATCACGTCCATATGTGCACAAATTCTCCATCGTCAAGTCTTAAAAGTGGACCAAACCATAGACATTTTTTCACTAACATTGTCATTGCTATCAATGCCGACGCTGTCACTATCACTGCCACAACTATCGACACAAGCATCAACGCTTCAGCGCTGCTGCTTCTGCCCCATCAACATTGTCTCCACCAACAATGCAATCGCTATTGCTACTAATACCACTATCAATATTGTCTTTTTTTTTTTTTTTTAGCGCTATTGACACTACCATTATCGTTGCTATTGCTACTAACATCACCATCAATACTATTATTGTTGCTGCCACCATCATCGACACTGCAACTGCTATTGTAAGTACTGCCACCATCACCGTTACTAACGCTACCTCTGCCTCTACCACTAGCGCTATCATTGGCGCAACCATTGCCACTAGTAACATGCACTGGCACCACCACCAATACTACTATGCTGCCACCATCATCGACACAGCAACTGCTATTGTAATTACAGCCACCATCACTACTACTACCGCTACCTCTGCCTCCACCACTAGCGCTATCATTGGCGCAACCATTGCCACTACTAACATGCACTGACACTACCACCTCCATCGGCATTGGGACTTGCCACCACCACCTATTACTGATGCTATTGCTTCCATTGGCACCACCGCTGTTGACACTATCAATATAAATTATAAAAATAAAAGGTACGATATAAATATTTTATTCAATAAATAGTGATAATGATAAATTAATTTTAATTAAAATACATGCATATATATCAAGAAAAAAATAATTTTTAAAAGATTACTAAAAAAAAGCAAATTTTAATTTTTAGAATTTATATTTACCAGTACACTCAATAATTGAGGTTGGATAATAAATTGAAATCCACCATCCCATGTCACCTCTCATTTTTCTTTTTCTTTTTTCTTTGGAAGATCCCAAAGAAAGAAAAGCAAGTGATTAGCTTTACAATGCCCACTCTAATCTTCTTCCCATAGCTTTAGATTAATGCAAACAAAAAGGAAAAAAAATTAAAGAAACTTTAGGCAGTGATGAATGGTGGAACCCATCTCATGGAAATTGGCTATCTTCAAATTTTTGGTATGTAGAATCATCTGTAAGGTCTTTCAGTCAACAAGAGATCTAATTTTCTCACTTGCCTGCTCTCTAAAATTCTTCAGCAACATATGTTCATTCCTTGACAGGTGATTCATAGATTTATATATATTATTTCTATGTTTATTTTTTTTAATTATTATTTTCTAGAAGGATTTTATAGTTTCATGTATAGTCTTTACACTACCATTGATCATATATGTTTGTGTGTGATTTTGTTGAGAATGATTTTAGCTTGAAATATCAGAATAATAATCTAAATTTTGTATTCAATAAGCTGTAACTTTAAAGATGGTCAGAAACAGCTTCTTTATTTATTTATTTTTTATGTTATTTTTAATTGGATTCACATTGAATAACTTGATTTAAGTAGAAGACTGTGTTAATTATCATTCAGCTCTTTATTCTTGCATGATCATTAATTTTTACTTTTTCTTTTTGGCTAAAAGAGGAGTATGTCAAGAAGAACTGGAAAGCCAAAGGGCTTGACTAAGTTAACAGTATAATTAGTTATTTTTCATTCAGTAATGGCTCAATTATAAAATTTCCAATTCTTAACAAAATGCAAAACTTGAACTAGAATTTGCTCAATGGAGTTTTTGTTAAATTAGGGTTTATAGCACTATACCATTTAGCATTGTTATTAAAATCGGATCGATTTGACTGCGAATCGGGAGCTGATATGATTTGATTCAGTATTAAAAAATTGAAATTGTAAAAAATTAGATTGAATCGGAGAGAAACCCAGTTGAACCAGGATTCAGAACATGGAAAATATTGGGTTGAACGGTAAATTTTACAATTTTGGCTTTTTTTTATATATTTTTTGTTTACACTATTTTAGATTTATAATTTTTCTTTTAGTATTTTTTAAATTATTTTTATGATTTAAAAACAATTTGAGAATATTAATAATAAAATTTGTTCAATTAATTATATTTTAATTGATCAATATCATTTTAACTATAACTATTTTAATAAATTTGTTTAATTAAGAAATCATAAAAAATTATATTAAATAAAATATCATTAAATTTTTTTCTAAATTTTATCATATAAATAAATTCTAATGCCTCCACTTTATAATAATTTATTTTATTATTATTGTTAAATTTATGTTTATACATATAAATTATTTACTTATTTTTATTATTTTTATTTAACATGATATTATTCATATTATGTTATTACATTTTTTTATAAATGATTTTATTTTAAAAATTAAAAACTTCAATTCATTCTAATTTAAACAATCGAACTATAATTCAATTGATCGTCCGGTTTGATCTTCTATCCGATTCCAATAATATTGTCATTTAGTATGAAATTAAAGGTGAAGATTTAGCGATGCCCTATCCATGGCAGTTGAATTATTTTATTGGGTAAACTTTGCTGAATTAAGTAGCTAAAGTTTTTCTAGCAGCAGGCCTGGATTTGATTCCTTCTTTCAACAAAAGCTGAGATAATGTTTGAAAATTTTGAGCAGTGAACAGAAGTATGCTTGATGAACAGATAATGGAAGTTGCGAGTGGTACACTTTCTCCTATACTGGAGCATTTGATCAACAGCGTTTTGAACATAGCTCGACAAGTAGATGACTTTGAGAATCAGCTGAAGGACATGAAGATGAGAGTTGCTCATGTAAAGGTCTTACTTGAAGCCAATCGAAACAGTCAGGCGAATTACAGTAATAATGAGGCCATCAAGCAAGCTATCCACATAGCCTTATCTGAGTTCAGAAATTTGATGTACGAGGCAGAAGATGTATTGACAGACTGCCATATCAGAAAAGAGTATCATACTCATGGCCGCTTCTCCAATTTCCTTCCTCCTAATTTCTTATTCCGCTTACAAACTCAGAAGAAAATGGAGGTTATTAACCGAAGGATTCAGACGACCAACGATATTCTTGGCGGGTATTTAAGAGTAGCAGAAAATTCTGATGAATCTGATGATTCAGATGAATCAGAATCAGATGATTCAGAATCTGATAATTCTGATGAATCAGAATCTGATAAATCTGATCAAGTGTTTGGGATTGAGGATGATGTGAACATGATCAGAGAATGGATTTTTTCCCCAGGCTATGGTAATCTTCGCAAGCTTGGCGTAGTTGGGATGGGCGGCCTGGGGGAAACCACCGTAGCCAAGGTCATTTTTAACGATGCTGCTATACGTTCTTACTTTGACAAGAAGATTTGGGTTTCGGTTTCTAAAACCTTCAGAAAGGAGGAGATTGTGGAAAGCATAGCAGAACAGTTGGGAGTAAAATCTGATCCACAGCAGCCAGAGGAAGCATCAGGAAAGTTGGGAGAAAAATCTCAAACATCAGGGAAGAAGAAGCTTAGCCAGATTCTTTCTCTGTTGAAAGATAGCAGCTACCTCCTCATTCTGGACGATATCTGGCACCAAGAGAAGCATCTGGAATGGTGGGAAAGGAAGTTCTTCTCTCGTCTACTGAAATCAACAGGTAAGCAAAGTTGCATTATTATCACCACCAGAGATATAGAAGTTGCATCTGATCTCATCAAAGTCGACAAAATCCATTCGCCTAGAGTTCTTGATGAGGAGGATGGATGGTTGTTGTTCTCAAAGCATGCCTTTTCAAGTGCCAAGAAAGAAGGGCTCGGGGAATTTGAAGAACTGGGCAAACAAATTGTACGTAAATGTCGGGGACTTCCATTGGCAATCAAGACAATAGGAGGCTTGCTTGGATCCGCTGACAGCATAAAGGAATGGAATGATGCCTTTGAAAAATTTCGTGAGCCCACCATCAACAAAGAAAATGATGTCGTAATGAATTCGTTGAACCTGAGCTACGAGGCGCTTCCAGTTCATCTAAAGCGATGCTTGCTGTGCTTCTCCATTTATCCTGAAGATTATGTGATATGTGGTGAGAGGTTAATCCACTGGTGGATCGGAGAGGGCCTCGTCCATGGAAGAGGAAGAAAAACTGCAGTTGAATTGGGTTTCGAATACCTTTCTAAGCTGGTCAGCAGATGCCTTGTTGAAGTTGTTGACAGGCAAGGTTATGATGGAAGAGTTTACAGTTGCAGAATGCATGATCTGGTACGAGATTTGATCATTATGATGGCAAACAAGGAGAACCTTCGCAGAGCTGACGACCAAGACCAGCAAGCATCAATTCAAGAAGCTCGATGGTTTTGTTGCACAACTCAGAAGCAAGCGAATTCCGTAAACCAAAGTCCAAAGCTGAGGGCATTGTTGATGCTGAGCATGGATAAAACTAAACTGGACAAGAATTTGCGTTCACTGACTTCACTAAGGGCGCTGGATTTGTCCAACAATAAGCTAGATAAAGATTCTTTGAAGAATCTCTTCAGTTGGATTAGTGTACTCAAGCGCCTTGCCTATCTGAATCTAAGCGAATCCAAGTGCCTGAAAGAAGTGCCCGATTCGATCTGCAAACTCAAAAACCTCCAGTTTCTGATTTTAACTGAATGCTGTAATCTGTCCAAGCTTAGCCCTTCAGTCATTTACTTGAAGAGATTGGTAGTGTTGAACTTAGGTGCTTGTGATTCTCTTCCATACTTACCCCGTGGACTAGGAAGGCTCGCCCAGCTTCAAGAACTGTATGGGCTAAAGCTTGTACGCCGGGGGAACAGAAGGAGCTGTCCACTTGTTGAGCTTCAAGAGCTAAGCAACTTGAGAGTATTGCACATCAAGTTAAGCAAAGATAGTGATGTAACTGAACAAGAATGCAAAGTCCTTTCAGAGCATGAGAAGTTAAAGGTTATGTCTTTCGATTTCGACACAAGAGGTTGGGAAGGGACCGGTATGCATGAGATGCTGAACAAGATTTCGCCTCCACCAAAACTAGAAGAGCTGTATCTCAGGCGATACTATCATCAGTCTTTGCCAGCATGGATGACTCCTGAGAGTCTGCCAAATTTGTTGCACTTGAGCATCGAGGACGGCCGTATAGCTGAAATTTGCACCACCACTGGCAACTGGTCTCTGCAGCGTTTATATTTGAACATTCTGCCATACTTGAGAGCAGACTGGGAAGACTTGAAAAAGAAGATGCCTTCATTACGATATGCGGAAATCAGTGGTTGTACTAATGTACAAAATTTACCAGGTGAGGCCAACAGCTATATCAGGAGCTGGAGGCGGAATCAATATCCGATATATCGTTCACAGCAAACAAATGTTGATTCAACTGAAGGAGCATTGGTACTTACTGTATGAGATCTGCAAATGTGATTGATGATTATGACATGTATATAGAAAGAGGTGGTGTGATTGTGTTTGAACTGGCATTGCTTCTGACGTTTGCTGATGTGCTATTTTCATGGTTATAAGTAATATAAAATTCTACAAGCCTATCTCTTTCTGTATGCCAAATTATCTTTAGTACACTCTTTTTTACTATACTTGAAAATTGCACAGTAATTGATATTGAAATTAGAAAAGGGGTTGTGCATATTTTATTATTGGAGAATCCAAGGCATTAGCCTCTGATTCGTTAAGATGCTAACAGTGATGATATGCAAATTTTGTTTTTGCCGCATCTAAGCGAAACAGCTTCATGCCTTTCTTATTTCTTAACTTATAGTCTACCGAATCAGAGGCCCAATCAAGTTCTGGTTTGGCTCAATTTTCAAATTCCTTCCAACTTATGTTTCGTTTAGTTGCCCAGAAAACATGAAGTTTGGTTTTTCACTTATTTTGTTTCAGTTTGCCTTTGAATGATGCTCATGCTATTCAAATCGATACTCAGCATAGACACCACGTCCAAGACCCCCGAAAACATAAAATATGAGGAAATAGGAAGCCGTATCCATATATTGAAAAATGTTAATTGATAGGTTTTCTCCATCTCAACTCGAAAATTCCTACGAGATAATAGCACCCTAAACACATAACATCTTACCAAAACTTCCAAAGAGGCAGAAGAGACTATATGCCTCCTTAGTCCTGTGGGTGTAACATTGTAGCAGTCATTAAGGGACAAAATTCTTAAAATATGGTTTTTGAATGGATAATTACCCTAGGCCAAGCGTCAATTCCTAGTATCTTGACTTAAGCTGCCAGCCTCCGAAAGAAGAAAAGGCTCTGGACTTTTCGTGAATAGTTTAAATATGCAGAATTTCATCTAAATTTGTAGCAATGCATCTCCAATCTTTTCCTTGGATGCCTCCACGCTTTCAGCTCAAATGTAGCTGACCAACATTTGTGGTACATAGCCATTAAGTTAAAATTATAACTCGTCGTGAACCTTGGGTTCTGCATCGACTTTTTCTTCACCCAAACCACTTGATTCTGCTGTGGATTTGTCACTTTCAGGAATCTCCTCTGCAGTAGAATTGGAACCGTTTGACTTCTCTCCGCTGGTCTCAGTATCGTTCTTCTTAGGCTTCTCAACCTTGGGCTTTGGTTTCGGAATTCTGTTAACACTGGCAGCCTGAAAAAAATAAAAAGTAAAAAAATTTTAGAAATTAAAACTGTGTTTCAGCGGAAAAACTTGACAGGACTTTACTAATGAGTAAATACCTTATCCTGAAGTTCGTATAACTTCTTGTATACTTCTTCGGATGTGAACACTGGCATGCTGAATCCTGACGTCCTGTTGAAAAGAGGATGATCATGTTAAGTAACCAACATTTGGATCCACGTTAGGAGACATTTTGAAACTTCCAAGAACTAGGCTGGAAAATAAAGATGAAAATCACGTTTATATATATAAAGGCACAAGTTCTCCATCAAGTCTTAAAGAGGACCAAACCATAGACATTTTTTCACTAAAATCTTAAAAATACAAAGACAAACTAAGCATGAGATGACATGACATCAACATTTTCAACCATTAGGACAATATAGTGCGTGCAGCACTTAATGTAGGGGATATGTTGAATTCTTACGTCAATGAATAAGATATGCTGCATTTTTATGAAGAAAAATCAGATGCAAAATGTATGACCGGGATGTAAAGCAGTCACCTAAATATGTGTGGCTGGGGTAAGAAGCAATATTAGAAACCTAATAATTACATTGTAAACAAGGGCAACACAAGGCTACTATGCATGCCACTCTCTGAAAGAGGAACTTGCAACCAGGATCTCAGAAAAATTAAAACTGAAAAGCATTGACAACAAAAGCTCACATATGTGCCTTTGTTAATCTGCAAGTATATAGACTAATTGACATAAACACCCTAATACTTAAAGATGCTTTGATGATGTGTACTAAAAGCTATAATAGTAGCAGCAGCTGAAAATTCAGCAATATAACAGTAACTTTATTAAAGCTACTTACATCTTCTGCTCAGCTTCCTTCTCATCAAGCCAACTCTTTAGATTTTTAATATCATTTAGAACCTGGAAAAGCAAGTATTAAAAATTTTGAGGTGCAAATATCATAGGCCATTGTTCCAATCTTTGAAAGCCTGAGAAAAAAAAATCATGAAGAGGCCAAGTGAGTTGTGAAATAAGACCTCATCTACTCTATTCTTCGGAAGCCATGGTTTGTTGGTCTCCCAGCCTTGTACAGTCTGCAGGCACTCAAAAGAGAAAAAGATCAATCGAGCTATCAAAAACCCAATTGCAGCCACTATGTTAAGATAACAGTCACAGTCAAAAGCTGCAAATTTTTTTATCTGTAGAAAGTTGCAACTGGTCATTAATTGTTACTGTGATCAATCTATAAAAAATCAAAGACATGTTGTAACCAGTACATAGCATAAAAACCCACTTGCAAAAATGGGTATATCATGAGCAACTTCTGCCAACCATAACTTACAATCTCTATTCTGCAAGAACTGGAGAGAGATTCCATTCTTATAGCTACCTTTAATAAATAAGCTAACCAACAAATATAGGGAAGTTGAAATTTGAAAAGATATTTTCAAGGCCATATGGATATTAAGAAAGGGAAGTTCTTGTTCAAGTTGATAATATATATGCTGTTCTTATCATGCTTATTGGTATTGTCTATGTTCAAGAGAGCCTCTAGCAGAAAGTAGTTTAGTTGTATCACGTTTTCCTTCCTGACCAATGATTTTCAATCTAACCATTTTAGGGAATACAATAGCTGCAATTAGGCTTTTGATAGCTTGACTTGGGCACATTTAGAAATTAGTTCTATTCAGGTAAATCAACATCAATTCTGTGGGACTGTACCAATGGCTTTTAATGAAATTTATAGTTCTTCATGTTACATGGACACCATATTATCATTAGCTCCCAAGAAAATTAGACCATCAGTAGGAAAACATAGGAACTGAAGATACAAAATACACCGCAGGCCTTCATATGTTTGACCCCTAGACCACATCTTGCTTTCGAAACTTTACCCATCATATTAACATCATGTGATTTTATCTTCCCAAGTGTTTGCCTGTTTGAAAGGTCAAATCATTTCATTTTCTAATGCTAGCTGTTTGTTATTTCTCTAAATCTATCTTTTAATTCTTCGTTGCATGACAAAACAAGAGCAAAATGCATAGAGCAAACCTTTCAAGTATCAAGGATCTATCATTCATTTTCTAACATATGCTATCACAAACAGTCATCTAATTGTAGCGAGAAAATTTTGTTATAATGCTAAGAATCAGATGATGAAAACAAGCACTATCCAAGCCCAATACAGGATAAGCTTTGATGAAAAATATTATAGGAGCAAGATCAAATTGAACTATCTAAAGTACCTCCTGAAGCTCACTCAGGTATTTTACCGCAACTTCGACAGCTGTGGGCCTTGCAGTAAGCTCATTATACCTGCAAAATGCTCATCACTTAAACAAATTATTTTGGATGCCAAGCTTGAAAATCATTAATTACAACAATCAAGAAGAAATCCATCTCAACCAAGGCAAGGCCCAACTACTAATGAAATCAGGTCGTACCTGAAAAATATTGGGTCACCAATAGCTTTCAAAGAATCCAGACGATCTTGAAACTCAGTGGCATTGGCATCTTCACCATCCATATAGAGCCATTCTTGGACCTGAAATAGAAGATATCCATGCCACAAGTTTAAGTCAAACAGCTAGACCATAAACCCTTTCCAATCTCAATGGTTGAAGAATTTATAAGTCGAGAAGTTAAATAAGAGAAGGTGATACAAAAATACAAAGAAAAAGACATACAATGAAGAAGGGCTTACCTCATCAAGTTTTTCAAAGAAAGATTTGCGTTCATCTTCTGAAGATATTTTCTTGAACTCCTCAGATGTTTCGAGCTGGAAAACAACAAAGATATCCACCGAACAGAAAAGTTAAAAAAAAAAAAAAAGAACACCTAGAAGAAAAATTATAACTAGTTAAAATCAAAGCTTAGCGAAATATCAAGATTGATAGACAAGACCTACTTTACACTATAATAAACATAAGCTCCTGGTACATAAAATATAAAACCTTTGTATGCAAACAACATAAAATAAATTCAAAATACCCAAGAATATACCAACAGCAGAAACATAAAC
>CANXYI010175340.1:0-11831 GCA_948208565.1 Hura crepitans
CTGTTATGCTATAGAACTTTTTTACATGAGGACCTTATTAGTAAACCTTAGATGAGGTTTTTGTTAAGACTGATTTTAATAAGCTATATGATAAGAGAATATGTAATAAGGTTAAAAAAGAGAAAGATTTTAAGTAAATCGGACAAGTAATTAGATAGATGATTGTTGCATGTCATTCCTTATTCGAGTTCCGTGATCGGATCAGGTAAGGGGTGTCACAGATTATGTATATGTCTTTACATCAAAAAAATTAATATGGTTGCACACCTTAGAAGTGCAGCTTGAGTTGGTTGCACACTTTAACAGTACGGCTTGAGATGGTTTTACACTTTAGCAAAACTGCTTAAGTTAAAAATTGTTATACACTTTTGCAACTTAAGTCTGAGATTATTGCACACCTCCGAAGCTTGAGTTGAGATTGTTGTGCACCTCTGTAGCTTGAGATTGTGATTGTTACGAACTTCCATAGCTTGATATTGAGATAGTTATGCACTTTTATAGCTTGAGATTGAGATTGTTGTGCACATCCGAGGCTTACTACTGAACCCTAATAAAAATTAAAAAAATTAGTATCAATTTTTGTGTAATGAGCTTATAATACATACCTTGATCTTAGTACATTGGTTGTAATTTAGTTAGAGAGGTACTTCGAGAACGAATCAAGGAGTTTCTTGCTTCAAGATGATGCAAAAAGAATATCAACTATAAAAGTGCATACATGTTTTATGTGTGTGTTCAACTCATGTTCGTGTGTAAATGCCTATGCTTATATGTGTGATCATTGCAATTTATGTTTGTATGCAAATGTATAGGCTTATATGAGTTTTTGTGAATATTTATGCATATAGTTACATGTGTGCTACTGATCGTAAGGCTTTCATTTATGTAATATGTGATGTACATATGTAAGTATGAATGTGCATATGTGAATACCTACATGTATATTTGGGTGCATGTGTGTGATGAATATATTTATACATGGTATGATGTACATGTATGATTGACCGACTGTATGCGTATTTGGTGTACATATAATTTTGACACTTATGAATATTATATTGATGCTTAGATGCTTATGCATGTTTTTTGTGTTAATACTTATGCTTGTGTGCTTATATGTAAGGACGTATATATGTATGTGCATACATGAACACTAACTCTGAATCCTAAAACCTTTATAACTAAATGCATGAGGAGAATGTACATGTATGTATGTTATGTGCATGTTGTGTGTACCTTTGTGCGAACTATTTGTATACATACTTAATGAATGCATATGTCTATATAAATGTATATGTATGTATTTGCATAATTACATAAACGACTAAGTACAATTGATGCATATGTCTAATTCTATTAGTGGAATGTGCATGCAAGAATAGATAATAAATGTGTTGATACATATCAATGGATGTAAATGAGCAAGTGCACACCTAATGAATGTATGCATACTAAATGAAATGCATGATGAATATGGTGACATGCATGTTTATACCTAATTTTCTCTAAATAAATGTGTTAATTCTATTTAAATGTATGTTTGTATAAAATTCATGGATACTTAAAGTGTCATGTGGTTCATGTATCCTGTACTAATCAATGATCCATCTTTATACTAAAGAGCTACCATGAGGCTTTTAGAGGGCTCGTCTATTTTGCTGATGTTGACTTTTTGGGAAAGAATGAGGAGGATTCAAGCCAGTTTGACCCTAAGTTATTAACTTGATAGTTTATCGAAACATTTTGAAATAATTGTAATTTATAATATTGGAAGATTAAAAGATCCTTTACTAAAGGAGTTTAATTCTATTATGCCTTAACTTTTGCCTAATATGCCTCCCAAAAAAGGTTTTCACACTAACAAGTTATTTTTTTCAAAAGTGGGCCTAACCTGATACTTCTAAATGAATATATGCTAAAATTTGCTTACTTATAAAAGATCTCTCTAAATGGTAATTTGCATAATAACAATTATCACAGAGCATTTTAGGCATCATAAAATGATTCATTTAAACTTGGCATAAATGTTTTTTTTATATTCAACTTGTTCACATTTTCATGCTTGAAATGGCCTGAAGTTTATGTGGCTTCATGTTATGGCTTGACATTATTCATGTCATGGCTTAAGGCTTGATATGGCTCGAAGCTCTTGGAGTTCTTCTTGTCATAACCTGATAAAGCTTGGATGTGAATATTAAAAGCTTCTTTGGTTTAAAGTGCTAGTCATATAATCCAAAGTATACTTGTAGAGTGTCATCCCTCTTGACCTTTCCAAGTATTGCATTGATGATATCCCTATTATTAGCCAATTCGAAGATTTTCTAGCTAAACATTTTCTCCTAACTTTTCTTGACGTTTGCCTAGGCTCATGCTCTTGATTAATTAGCCTAATGATATTTATCACATTAATAAATGAGGATAACCTCATGAAGTAGGGGCAACCAAGGTTGAAGAAAAAGAACACTAATGATTAATATGAATCTTTCCCTTTTATGCCCTTTCTTAGGAATGATAGACTTTTGAACTTTTTAAAGTTTGGATGAAAAGGAACTAGAAGAAAAAGTTTAGAACATTGGATGTTTAGATCTGTTCCTATAAGCTTTTAAGCTCAAGCTTCAAAGAAAAATGACTTGAAAAAGATATGGAGTTTTAGGCAATGGTTTTAGATTTTTTAGCCTTTAAGAAAATGAGAGGTGTTAATGGCTTTCCTTAATTGCCCTTGTGTTCATGTCCCTTCCTTTCCTAGGCCGATTGAATTGAAATATTCGAGGACTAGACCTAAATCTTACTCATCGAGTCTCAAAAGATGAGAAGGAAATTCGGGGAATCCTAGATCCTTCCTATTGGATTAACATAGAAAGAGCGAGTTGGGCACCACAAGGTAGAAGTCACCACCCAACAGAAGTTTGGAAATACCTTGTAGGGCTAAAACCAGAGTGGTTCGAAATCTTACTCTTTTTTATACATCAAGTTAATATGCAATTTCGAATTTAAATTTATGATATTATCCTTTTTCTCAAGCGGCTTTTAACATTAAAGATAAATCACATAATCTGTAGAAAGAATAACAAAATATATTTATAGAAAAAAATAAAATCAAGAAATATCATACATAAAATTTAGTCGTTTATTATTTTGAAAATTTTAGTTCTCACATGTCAACTTTAGAAAACAAATTTTATTATTGTGACTTTTATTAAGGACAAAATAAAAATCTGTTTTATTAAAAAATACCAATTAATTAGGTACAAAATGACTTTAATTATTTTTATAACGTGTAAAAATCATTTTCTACCTATTACAATATTTACGAAATATATAGGAAAATGATAAAAATAGATTAGATGGCAATTACCTAAAATGCATTATAACCGAATAAAAATAAAATTACAATTGAAGTATCCTAAAATACAATCTAAATAAATAAAATAAATAATAATAAAGAGAATAAGCAAAAGAAAATAAAGAGAAAAATAAAAACAATAGAAATAAAAAAGAAGTAAAAATCAAGGAATGGCAAAGGGCTACTTTACCGATGTTTAATGAAACGACAGAAAGAAAGGTTAATCAAGCCCCAATAAATTAAACAACTCACATCACAACAAAATTACAATGTTAGTACGAGAAATAAAATGAAAAGATGAATAGAAATAAAATGAAATAAATAATCAAATAAATACAACAACAATAATATACAAATAATAAATTATTGCATCTAACTATTAGATGGACAAAAAAAGAAAAAAATAAAAGAAAAAGGAAAAAGATTGGTCAACCCACCGTGTATAATTGCCTTCAATAAAGATCTCGAAAGGGTTGAGAAATTACACAAAAAACCATCAGGAAATATGAAAACGATGTTTGGAAAGCGCTTTTTGAGCTTTTAGTGCACGTGTCTCGAGAAAAGTCCTTTCTTATAACGGTATAGAGATGAGTTTTTATACATGAACTTTGAGATAGAAAATTACCATTTTGGAGGTGAAAACCATTTTAAGAAAATGGTCGTTTTGGCTAAAACAACCGTTTCACTTGTTGAAACGACCGTTTTAGTGAAAACGGCAGTTTTCCCTATTGAAACGACCATTTTCACTAACAAGTGAAAAACTTTGTGATTTTTCTTGAAAATTTTACTCTATACTACCAGGGGGCTTCATCCCTTGCACCTCCTTTGGCATTAGTGTTGGTCATTGGGCTCAAGCTATTTTCTTACATTTTGTCAGACAAAGACTTAAAAGAAAAATTTTTAAAGAAAACTTTGAGATTTTTAAACTGGACGTTAACATCCCTATTTATTGGGATTTTAGGTCCTTTCTTCATCATTAGACAATCCAAAGATGGGAGCTCTAGAAACCCAGTGTCTATATCTTGGTTCTTTTTTATTTTCATTGTTCTATTTTTTTATTCTTTATACTCTCTCAACTCACTTCTGGGACATGTTTCTTACACTTAAAAGGAAAGATTAAATCTTTAAGCTGGGAAACTGGAGACCACACCTTTGAAAATTTTGAGTTGTTTAGCCATATATGAATTTTTTTTAAAGGTTATTCATGTGTGCTAAGGTTAAATGGGTTAATTTCAATGTAATTTATTATCAAAGATCCTATTAGATGATCATTAATATGCATGCTATCATCAAGAAAGATAAACCATAAATAAGTAAATCCAATGTTTATAAAAGGAAGTCATAAACAAAAAGTACAAGCATCAGAAGGAGAGAATCAATTAGTAGAGCTTTGATCTTTCAAATCAGGTATTTGTTTGGCATCTAAAAATTCTTAGATGGCATGATAGAGAGTGGTACACTAATTGATGAGATGACTTATCATTTAGTGATAAGCATAACATTAATCATATCTGTAGGTAGCTAAGAGCGGACCAATTTAAGGTTGTTGTTGTAAAGATTGAAGCATGCCTTCTTTCAAAAGCATGTTTTAAGCACCAAGACAAAGGTCTATCAAGTTTAGAGAAATGGTGCTTCCTGACCATAATAACATCTATAATTTGGCTGGAACTATTATTATTGTTTTGGTAGGTAGCTTCTCCACTCTTTTTGAATATTTTGCACTGAAATGCTAGTTCAAGATCAATAGTTATGTCTTTAAGTCATTCCCATGTGGTAATACCTTTAGCAATAAGCTTAATGTTTATATCACTATTGGTCTTTCTAGTGAGCTTCTTGATTTGTCGATATCATTAGGCTTGTTTCTCATTTTTAGCACCTTGGCCCTTCATCAGTCCAAGTATTCAGAAAAAGACTTGTTGGGTTTTTAGCGGACTAGTTCTAAATCTTTAAGGGTCATCTCTACACTTGCATTATCATCTTTTCTAAGCTACGATACCAATCTAAGGTTTGCCCAATTAGAGACATACTAAATAAGCTCACTATTTATGTTTATAAGAGATTAATCAACCTCATAACTACTACATATTGTTTTAAATGAGTCTATAGGCTGGAAGTACCATCAAACTTACTTAATTTTTGCACTTCAAACTTGTGAGGCATTGCACAATCAGTATTCAAGTTGATGTCTTTGTGGTCAATGTCCTTACCCCTTATTAGTTGATAACTCATAGCTTCTATCTTTTTGTTCAGTTCTATGAAAGCGCCTTTATTATCATACTCGGGCTATAGAACCCCATTGTACTTAGGCTTAACAAGTAGGATCTCATCATCAGGTATTTGGTTATCCAATTCCCTTCTTCAGTTATTGGTAATTGAAATTTGACCTCGCCCTAAGCATGCATACTTGACAATGCATTAGTCATAGTAACCATCATCCTCCTCTTTACATCTTAAATAATCTTAGTTAGCATGATTTTTGTTACATATCCATCTCTAGGCATGATTGCACCTTTAGGTTGAATTGAAAATGGATCAATGATGGCTATAAAATAAAGGGAGTTAGTGATGACACATGATTCCTACTTCTATAATATGTGTAATACTATATATGGTTCAAACATTGTGATGCACGGTAATGTACGAATGCATTTTGCACATATGCTTAGGTATGTGTTACGTATGCCTAATTGATAGTGATAGTTGTATGCATGTGAATGTAAGGGGCTAATATGATGCATGATATACGTGTTATAGCTACACTGAATAAGATGTGGACTATTCTTAATGTCGTGTATGTACGTTTAGTACAAAGAGCTATTGTGATACATGATGTATAATGTACCTTATTCCTAAAATATCATGTATGCTTAGTTAATACATAGGAGAACCTATGAGAATCTATATCACGTGATACATGTGTGCATGGTATACCTGTGATTTATGTATTAGTTTTCACGAGGCATAGGCAGTGGAAAATTAAAATTTTGAAAACCAAACAATGATATTTACATCGAAGGTTTTGAAAACGAGCATGAATAACAAAAAATTAAGTTCAAAACATTTAATACCATGTAGAATTCCTTTTTTTCTTTCACTTCATTGGGTTGTCACATCCTTATAGGAACACCTTCAAGGTGTCCACACAAGAATCAAGATGAGAAGAACACCCAAAAGACTATAGGCTCTTAAGTGTTTCGAATTTAGTGAGAAGAAGAAAGAAAAATTAACCTCTACAATAGAAACTCTTCTATGTGCAGAAAAGATTTTTAGAGGCTCTCTAGAGGTTGATTAATTTAAGCTTGTTTATACTTAAATTGCTCCCTTATGCCAGATAATTAACACATAAAATTTTGATTAAAATAACCCACAAAAAGGTCCACGAAATAGCCTTCTTTTTCTTCTATGCCCAGAGCCTATTTACTTAGCCTTTATGCAAATTCAAAGCTATTTTAGGGCAGCCTATTAAGGCTTAACCTAGTCCCAATTTGAATTAGCTCCATATCTAACTTGTAGACCTTTTAGGTCTTAAAAAGTTGGTTAAAAGTCACATCAAAATAAGACCCTTTAATTAGGCCTCTCAAGCCCAATACATCTAACCCTACTCATAAGCAAAATACATTTAATTAGACTCAAAGCCTAGTTATATATTTCTTTATTATTTCTCTAATATTTAATAATCTAATATCATTAAGTATTTAATAAATAATTTTTGATCTTGAATTCTTTACGTATGTGACCCTATAGGCTTCCGAAGCACGTTAATAATACACAAAGAATTAGAATCCTACTTCAACTGGGATTCTTTTGATTTAATCTCATTAAATCATAATTAATTCCCAATTAATAATTCTCATGTGTACTAATCATGAGAGGCTAGCCATACATCAAGACCACCTAAGTGTCAGAAAGTCAAGTGGTTTGATTTAACCTTTCCACATACAGTTACCGTAAAATAAACTCATTTCACTATTCTTTATCTAATTTAGGTTTGAGTATGGACTTGTATCAACTCAATTTAGGTATGTTTAACTAGGCCCTGAATATGTTAATTCTAATAATTTTATCTTTATTCCCAAAATACCCTTGTGAATCACATTCACACATTCACTTTACTTTGGCCAAAGTTTTTCGAAAAGAGACAATTTATTAGAACTGTGAGACAAACTCCTCACTATAATTTGTGGAGTGAATCCTTTGTTGATCAGTACCTATCATTAAGTCTCTCATGACATACCTATCCTTCTAGCTATGTATACTTCTTGTTTGAAGTAAAAGCACTAGAGTTAAAGTATATCACTCCTTACTTAAGATAGTTAGTAATCTCAAGTCCAAGGATACTTGCACCACTAATATGATGAGATGCTTTCACTGATATAGATTAAGTATCAATATGAAGATTCTATGTTAGACCATCTCATGAACTTGCTTCCAAAGCAAGCATCCATATGTTAGCTTAAAGCAACTCATGCTTGCAACTTGTGAGAACTACTGCTTGACCCATTCAAGAAGTATAATTTGTGCTGATTTATCTGCATTAACAATGTCCCTTCTTGTTAATACTATGACCAATGATAATTTAGGTATTACACATTTACATGCAATAAAAATCTCACATCATAAACCCTTCATGATTTCCTCTACAGTGTGATAATATACTAGAGACTTTATTATATGGTTTAAGTTATAGAAAAATCTTATATAATAAAAGCACCATGTAATTAAAAAAATGCCTTTTATTAAGAAATAGTATACATATCATACATAAGCTCTAGGGCATATAACTAACATTCTCCCACTTACAGTAGAGCTTCATGTATTTAATACCTATGGCATTTACATGTTCGAACTTGCCTCGTGATAGTGCTTTTGTGAAAGGGCCAACTATATTCTGATATGTAGGGACTCTTTCAATCTTCACATCTTGTCTACTAATGCTTTCTCTGATCGAATGGTAACACTTAAAAACATGTTTAAATCTTTGATGAGACCATGGTTCTCGAGCTTGTGCAATAGCTCCATGTTATCATAATACCAAGGTATTGGACTAATAATGCTAGGGACCACTCTAAGTTCAGTAATGAACTTTTTAATCCAAATTGCTTCCTTAGCTATATTAAAAACTGGTACATACTCAACTTTGGTTGAAGAATCAGAAGTTATGTCCTATTTGGAACTCTTCCAAACAACTACTTCTCCACTCATAATAAACACATGTACGGCTTGAGACTTACAATCATCTTTATCAAATTAAAAGCTAGCAACAGTATACTCACTTACCTGCAAGTCTACTTCTCTATATACTAAGAACAAATCCTTAGTCCTTCTTAAGTACTTAAGGGTATTCTTGACAGCCACCCTTTATAATTGGATTGGAATCTACTCGTGACACTCAGAGCAAATGATACATTGGATCTTATACATAGCATAGCATACATAATAGATCTAACAATAGATACATATGGAACATTACTCATGCACTCCCTCTCCTCTTATGTCTTAGGGCACATAGTTTTAGAAAGGTGTTTCCCATGTACAGTGGGAACAAATCCTTTCTTAGAGAGATCCATCCTAAACCTCTTTAGTATTTTGTCTATATATATAGATTGTGAAAAACCAAGCAACCTTCTGGATCTATCTTTATAGATCTTAATCCCTAATATATAGGTTGCTTCTCTAAAGTCTTTCATGAAGAATTATTTACTCAACCAAATCTTAACATACCGAAGGACTGAGAAATTTCGATGTATTCAAGGATGCCTTTCAAGAAATGATAAACTTTGTGATGTACATTGGATGGCCTTTAAGTAATAATGAACTTTGTAATGTATATTAGCCTATTCGAATGGCCTTATTCCTCATTTAGGTTGTTTCATATGTAATAAGACCTTGGACATTATTAGGCCAAAAAGTTTTATTTTTGGTCTTTGGACTATTTTTATCGGTTCTAGTTATCTTTTATCTTAACTGCCTAATTTAGGACATAGTTCACATTATTAGGCCAAAAGTTTCCATTTCTCTTTTTTTAGACATTTTTGTCATTTTTAGTTATCATTTGGTGTAACTACCTAAGTTAGGACATAGTTCACACTATTAGGTCAAAATTTTCCTTTTTTGGTAGTTCACACTATTAGGTCGAAAGTTCCCTTTTTTGGAATTTTAGGACAAAAGTTAACAAGTCAAAGTCCACGAGTCAAGGTCAACAAGTCATGTGCAAGACATGTGCCATGTATGTGCTATTAATCATGTTTAGACCTTGAAGAATTTGGATTGGGCTTGTTATGAAGATTCAAGATTAGACCAAGATTTAAGCTAAACAAAGATTCAAGTTAGGCCAGAATTCAAGCTTGTGCAAATTGGGCCAAAGGTGAAATATGGAGGCAAATACGTTAGGTTAAGCTTGATATGAGCACAATAACTTAATATCCATGTAGAATTTTAGCCAAGGGGTTATTTTTTCTAGAAACTTATCTTATTAAGGTAGTTTATCAAGGAATTAACTCTATAAGGTAGTTTAAATTGAACACAACTCTTGTATAAGCTTTGTTTGCTGCCTATATAAGGCAAACCATCATATAGGAAAGGGCATTCAATGTTTATTCTCAATTGGTAAGTTTTTATTAATTTGCAAGGGTGGATTTCTCTTATGTTTTTGTTAAGAATTGTTATCTTAGGTATTTGCTTTGTGGTGATTCTTTCTTAATTTCTTTGTCTCTAAATTGCTAATTAACCTAGTTTAATTAGAGGTTTAGGATTCTTATATTTGGTATTGCTAATTCATTAATTGAATTTAGAGGTGTTAGATCTCAATTTGTTCAATTGCTTTTTAAATTGGTTTTAAAGCCTAGTTGCATGGATTACGTTATCAAGTTTGATTTTGGGGTTCCGTATCACATCATTTCTAATAAGTAGTATGTCATTTACATACAACACAAGGAAAATAACTACGCTCCTACTTATCTTTTTGTAAACACATGGCTTATCCATATTTTAAGAGAAACCAAACTCTTTGATTGTCTCATCAAAATAGATGTTCTAACTTCTAAATATTTGCTTCAATCCATAAATAGACTTCTAAAGCTTGCATACTTAATTGCCATTTCTAGATGTGAAACCATCAAGTTGTGTCATATACACTTCCTCTTATAAATTCCCATTAAGGAATATTATCTTCACATCTATTTGCCAAATCTCATAATCATAACGAGCAGTAATGCCAAGTAAAATGTGAATGGATTTAAGCATTGCCACTAGAGAAAAAGTTTCATCAAAGTTAATTCTTTGCCTTTGATGATAGCTTTTGCTACAAGGCGAGCTTTATATGTAATCACATTACCTTCCATATCGATCTTCTACTTAAAAACCATTTTGCACCCAATGGGTTCATCATTTCAAGTGGCTCAACCAAGGTCCAAACTTGGTTTTTATCCATGGAATCCATTTCAGATTTCATCGCCTTTAGCAATAATTTTGATTTGAACTTAGAACATCCTCATAGCTTGTAGGCTCATTATCCTCTAATACAGTCACAACCTTATCCTGATCCATATGAAATCCATATCTCTCTAGAATGGTCCTAACTTTAGTAGATGATCTCGAAGCTTATGTTTCAATAGGCTCTTTTATTACCTCATTAACATGGGTAATAGGGTCAAGATTAGTTGATTGATTTTCTTCTATTTATGGGTCTCGAACTTCATTAAGTTCAATCTTACTCCCACTATCTTCTTTCAAAAGAAACTCTCTCTCCAAGAAAACCGTATGCTTTGAAATAAACACTTTTTATTCTAAAGGAAGGTAAAAGCAATATCCCAAAGTCTCTTTAGGATACCCTATAAATAAGCACTTGCATAATTTAGCCTCATGCTTATCTGACTTTATTCTTTTCACATAGGCTAGACAACCTCATACCTTTATATGTGAATGAACTAGTTTCTTGTTATAGCATATCTCATACGGTGTAATATCAATCAAATTTGATGGGACTCTATTTAATACATAAATAGCAATCTCCAGTGCATATCTCCAAAAGGACTTAAGTAAGTCTATAAAACTCATCATGGATCAAACCATGTATAACAAGGTTTGATTTCTCATTTCAGATACACCATTATGATGTGGTGTATATAGAAGAGTCCGTTAAGATAATATTCCATTGTCTCTCAGATAACCCTAGAATTTTTGGCTTAAGTATTTACCACCTTGATCTAATCAAAGTGTTTTAATACTTTTACCAAGTTATTTTTCTATTTCATTTTTGAATTCTTTAGGCTTTTCAAAGGCTTCAAACTTATACTTCATCAAGTACAAATACTCATTTCATGAATAATCATAGTTAAAGGTGATGAAGAATAAGAAACCTTTACATGTATGTGTAGTCATTGGACCACATACATATATACAAACAAGTTCCAATAATTCACTTGCACGCTCACTTTTTCCAGGAAAGTGTGATTTAGTCATCTTGCCTAATAAACAAGACTCACATATA
>CANXYI010175391.1:0-16154 GCA_948208565.1 Hura crepitans
TGCGAAGATTGTTAAAAGAAGCAAAAGAGTTGAGTCTTTTCCTTTGAAGAGCCTAAGTGAAGGTTGATCCTCTTAGTTAGCATGATTTATTTGTTAATATGTAAAATACATGTTTCAAGCATTAGTGATGCTTAAATTACATGGATGATTGTAAGATTGAATATTAGTAATGTATGTAATATGTATATGATATGCTTAGACATAATGTGGATATGTGATGGATTATGGTATACCAAGTGTATACATGGGATGTGACTTTTATAATTCAAATGTATGTGATATGTATATGACATGCCTAGACATAATATGGATAAGTGATGGATGCATGTTACAATTATAATGAAGCCTACATGATAGATG
The DNA here is from genome assembly GCA_948208565.1 of Hura crepitans. NCBI lineage: Eukaryota > Viridiplantae > Streptophyta > Magnoliopsida > Malpighiales > Euphorbiaceae > Hura > Hura crepitans. Next base: position 361 of record CANXYI010175391.1, read on the forward strand.
ATATGTGTCTGCCAAATGTGAATGCATGGTGAGGTCTGTATGTTATTCAAGGTGGATGGTTAATGCATGTATGGATGAATAATGCATGACTAAGCCTAAGTAATATGTAAGGAAGCATGAAGTCATATTATCTAGTAGACATATGCAGGATGCATGTGTGTGCATATTATGACTTCAATGATGTCAATGTGTGATTTATAGCGATGCATGATTCCTAGTGATGCTTATTAGTCATTGATCTCTCTTTTCATTAGTGGGCTTTAAATGTCGATGTGATCTAGGATTTTCACCTTTCAAAGATTAAAGTCAAACTATATTTATACAAATGGCTGAAAATAAATTCATTGTTTTGTTTTTTGGAATGAAAAATGATTGAAAAGGTTATAAAGGCTCACTATTAAACTAAAAATAAAAAAGTGTAGAAGAGCTTCTAAGCTTTTGGATTAGGAATCTACTTGGCATCGATAAGATTTTTGGTGGCAAGATGAAGGTTCTTACAGTGCCTTATCTTTTGGGGATAAGCATAATATAAATCATTCCTATGCCTAGTTGAGAGTGGTCCCACTAGTGGTTGGTATGGTAAGGGTTAAAGCTTCCCTTTTTTCATGAGCTTATTCAAGCACCAAGACATAAGCCTACCTAATTTGTAGAAGCGTCAAGTGTTAACTATGTTAACATCCACATCTTGATCGGAGCCATTATTGCCATCCTTCTTGAATCTTTTATTCTGAGAGGTCGCTTCCATATCAATGGCTATGTCTTTGAGCCGTTCCCATATGGTAATGCCTTTAGCAGAAAGTCCTGCTTTCATTTAATTATTAGCATTCCTAATGAATATTTTAATCTAGTCGACATCATCAGGTTTATTGCTTATTTTAAGTACCTTATCTCTCTATTGTTCTAAATATTCTAAGATGGATTCATTAGGTTTTTGGTGCACCAATTCCAAGTTTTTGAGGGTTACCTCGATGGTGGCATTGTTTGAATATTGCTTGTTGAATACATGAGCCAACTTTTCCTAGTTTACTTTGTTCTTCTTTTCTAAGCTATGGTACAAGTGTACGTCTTGCCCAATTTGAGACATACTAAACAAGCGCACCATTTGTGCTTTCGGTAGATTGGTTGACCTCATAGCTACTGTATACTATTTCAATTAAGTCCTCAAGTCATAAGTGCCATCAAACTTACTTAAATTCGATATCTTGAATTTGTAGGGCTTAGCATGATTAAGCTTCAGACTAATGTCTTCTAGGTTGATGTCTTTGCCATCGATCACTAGGTGACTCATGACTTCTAGCTTTTCTTTCAATTCTTTGATAGGATCCTCCTTATCATATTTAGGTTGTGGAACTTTATTGTAGCTTAGCTTAACAAGTAGTATTTCTTCATCAAAAAGCTGGTTATCAACCATTTTTTTATTGTCAGTAGCAGGAATTTGACCTTTATCTTGCTAGGCATAGATATTGGATAGTGCAGTGGTTATGGTAGTCATTATCCTTTCCACCATATCCTAAAGGGCCTTATTTACCATGGTCTTTGTCACCAGTTTATCTTAAAGTATGATCATTCTTTTTAGGCTGATTATAGATAGATCAAGGGTGGCTGCAAAGTAGAGGGTTAGTGATGATGCATGAATCTTCTAAGCTAATATGCATATGTGGATACATGGTAAGATGCATGAGTAAGAAGTTAGTGAAGCATGGTTAGCATTTCATATGCTAGTGTGAATTACACTTAAGTTTACATGAAACATGTTTACAATGCATTATTATTAGGACAAAAATGTTAAATTTTATGAGATGCCTATTGTACATAAGGTATAAAGTTCATGTCTTGTATAATGTTATGCATATACATTAAGATAAAAGCATGATACATATATAGTACATAGAAATAGGAAAGATATAAAATAAAAGGGATGCAAAGTATAATATAATGTTAAAAAGGATACAAGTTAGGGTTTGCAAAGACAAACACAAAAAATAAGCCTTCCAACCTTATTACTCCCACACATGTGGCCTTAGTCATTCTTCTTAGGTAGGATTACCTAAACATCATTGGGGGATGCATAGATTCGAATATATATTTAAGTAAGCCCAAAGATCTCTCATAATTAAAGTACAAGCAAGGATAATGACCTATGATATTTAAGCCTTATTTAAAGTGAAATTAGGTTGGGCCCATTCTAGATAAAAGGTGTAATAGGCTTGCCCCTACTTTAAATAAGGTCAAAGATAATAGGCCCACATAACAATCATAATACAACTACAATCACTTAAGGTCATGTAATCTAAGGGAAGTTGGTAAGCTTGATTATATGGGCTCATGTTTCTTGTAAAAAAAAAAGGCTTACAGCTCTCACAAGTAGATGTCCCTCCTAACGGGTCTTTCTAGTTAATGATAATAGTGGCTGATTAGTTAACCTTTTCATATACTCGAAGGCATGAGGCTTATGAGTGATGGATATGCTAGCACTCCTCCATTCTTAAATGAAAAATAGAGTCATGGTTCACAACACCATCTAAGGTAAAAAGGAAACAATTTATATAGAATGAATGTATGAGATTGATAAAAATTAAAATATTAGATGGCATATTATTTGGGCAATTTTAGATTGAGATTCTCAGTCCCCAGTGGAGTCACCATTATAGAGATTATATATTTTTACTGGGGATAAGAGTGGTTAGTGGAGTTGCCACCTAGCCTTTACACTAGGACTTGTGATCTTTTGTAACAAAAAGGTTCAAAATTCATATCTTATTTATGCCTTCTTTGAATATTGTAACATGTATCAATCCTATTTCAAGCAAGCATGCATTATATTTAAGCATCCATATTACCTTTGCATGTATAAATTGTAAATGGTGGTATTTGAAGAATAGAACAAGGTATATTGTACATTTAGAAAATAGGTTATTGATTAGTAGTATTGTGACCTAACAATTACCCATAATTTCATAGGAATCAGTGGTAATTGCCTAACTCCCATCTCTAGGAGATTGGTCTTTATTAAAATACATTTTTAATTTTACTTTTGATTAGGAAAACTCAAATCTATTTTATTATGAAAACACCAATTAATTATGTAAAAAATCATTTAATGTGAAAGTTAGGCAACTGGCATGTAAAATAAGTGATTTAACTAATTATTACAATCTAAAATAAATGAAAAGATACAATAAGTACAAAACCAAAAGAAATAGTCCAAAGTACTAAATTGGTCTCATTTGTACGCCATTAAGTCCATCTAGACTTTGCACAGATCTAGCCAATGTCTATGTGGACTATAACTTATAAGAGTCAATATGTCCATCTAGACTTTCACTCTTGTGAGAAGGTCATTGGCATACAACTCAAAGAAAAAGGTTAATAGTACCAAATAAATAATTCAAAAAGATTGACAAAGAGAATAAGAAACACGAATAAATATGAAAATTGGACATCAATTATATATTTGCACGAACTACATTCCTTATGAGAGAGAGTTTATACAGACTTTTAAGATAGAATACGCAAGTACATCTACGTAGACTACATTCCTCATGAGAGGGAGTTCTTACAGACTATATAATAGAATACATAAGGATGAGATAAGATCATCTGTATGGATTATGTTCATCATGAGAGGGAGTCTATGCAGACAAAACAATAATTTTAGTATGTCAATAACATACATATTATATGATGGAATATTTACACGACATGATAACAATAAAGGATTATGACAATATAGTAAGAAAATTACATTAGAACATAATAAAACAAATAAGACACTATTATTATAAGTTTGTACAAATGACAAATGATGTATATACCAATAAAGTTAGTATGTACAGACTTTATCATGCTCATATATAGGTCCTTGCAGTTAATATGAAAATTACAGAATAGTTATTACATGGAAATTGTCAATTTCACAACATGAAACAATTTAAAATGTGAACTACTCCTATGATCAAGTTGGGGATTCCATAGAATCACCTCACTTATAATCAATCCTTAGAGATCATAGGTCCATGAAAATAGTATGAACATATGTAATAAAGGGCCTCAAATATTACCTTTGTGCATAGACATTAAGCAACAGTGCAAAAGGTATTGTTTTAGAATAAATTGTAATTTAGTTATGGGCTATTAGGACTAGTAAAGTGATTCCACTTTGGAGTTCTCGCCTAAATTCATGGACAAGAGTTTTTGCTTACTTAGAATTGCTTCCCTTTGAGCTCCCTTGAGCCTCTCCCCTAATTTATACCCTAACAAGGTTATTTATAGGCTTAAGGTTAAGATATTCCATTCAAAGGTTATAAAATCCCTTTAGGACTAAGATTTAGCACCTGAATAGGAATCTCATGCTTTTGAAGGTTTTACTTTGGCAAGCCATGCAAACTTATTCAACTATGTCCATGCAGACTTAGGCATGGTTTTTCCTACTAGTCCTTAAGCTTTAGGTTAGGTTATATTTAGTTTATGTGGACTTAAGCTTTGGCTTGTTCGTACAAACCTTGTGCTTTGGGCTTAACTAGTCTAGGCTAGCTATGGTGCGGACCTCATAGCATTAAGTTCAGGTAAACATGTGCCACATTAGTCTATTAGGTTTCAAGTTACTTGCCTTGTTGCTTGAGCCTATCTTTAGTTATCATCATAGGCCAAACTTTAGGGGTTTACAATGATATATAGATAGATAGCACTTATATGGATGTAATTTTAGAAATGGGGCCTAAGCTAGATGGACATGTTAATATTTGGATTTCAAAAGTCAATAAATTAAATTAAAGTTAATTTTTGATTTGTGATGATTACATGCTGAGATATTGATGCAAGTTTTGAGATATTGATTTGATGATGGATTTGGGGTGATCAAAAGGATCACATAAGATGTGTATGATGAGGAAAAGTTAATAGAAGTGTTATTTTCTTTGCAAGTTACTATTCATATTTAGGATAATGTCCAAGTACAGCCGTTATGTTACTGAATTTTCAACATGAGGATTTTCAAATGTGGAAAGTAACTTTTTTTAAAAAATTTTTCTAAACTCTTATTTTTATAAGATAAATATTTTATGAACAATGATTTAATTATGTTTTGGAAAATGATAACATGTTATTAGTTCGATAATGCATTTGTGTACTCATTTTTTATTCAGGTCTGGTAACCAAATCGAGTAAGAGGTGTCACTACAATAGGGTTTGGTGTTTCAAGCTTAAAAATGGATTGTCTTTTTGTTGCATTTTAAGTTTAATAATGAAATTTACGTATTTGGATAAACTAATAACCAACAAAAAGAAATGTTACCCTTACTACTATTAGTAAGAATTGTTGTATTCTAGAGTGGATTACAAAATTTTAGAATGGGAGTTCAATTGAGGAAACACTTGAATATGATTTTATAAGTTATTTAAATACCTTTATATTATTATTCTCATTGCTATATATCCTTATTGTTTTTAGCCTAATACTTGCAAGTTAAATTGTTTGATTATTGAAATACATACATATGTGTATGTTCGTATGTATGTGCTTAGGTGTGTGTATGAAAGGAACACATAATTTGAATAAATGAAAGAAAATGAAGTTCTTTATATGATTTGGGAATCCCAAATTTGCATATAAAAAGCTAAGAATGTTATGTATGAATAACATAGATATAAAGAAAACTAACGAGATAAACTATAGTAAATAAAGTAAATTTGAAATTTATAAATGAAAAGAACAAAATATGAAATTAAATATGCCCTAGTAACCTAAATAATATATTACAATGCTAGATTGGTTAGCATGCGAACTAGTAAACTCTAGTAGTTACATCTTATGGCACCTCAGTGCCCTATACTCTATTGGCCTCTATTATAGCCTTATGGCTTAATGTATTGCATATGTTCTATTATCCTAGTTTAATGGCTTAATGTATAGTTTAATGGTTTTAATGGCCTAGTAATGGCCTATGTGGATACATAATCTATTTTAGTGAAATAATCTCATCATATTAGTGGTGCATTCATCTTTTAACCTGAGGTTACCAAGGTTATTTTTAGTGTTTAGAACTATACATTTACTTTGGAGCTTTAACATCACAATTATGTATACATAGCTAGGTGATAGGGTATAGGTTAAGATACTTGAAGGTAGTTGAGTGATCAATGGAGGATTCATCATAACAAATTATAATAGGGGAGTCTATGTCACTATTCTAATGTGCCTTTATTCAGAGAATCTTTGGCCAAAGTGAAATGCAAGTGTGAATAAGATTCATGAGGGAATTTTGGGAATAAAAGAACAAATATTATAATTAACATATTTAGGGCTTAATTAGACTATTGTTAATTAATAATTGAGTTAACACATGTTCATATTCAAACCTAAATAAGATAAAGTATGATGAAAAGATAAATTACATGGTAACTATATATGAAAGGTTTAAGTCAAACCACTTGACATTTTTAACACTTGGGTGCTCTTAATGTGTTGCTAGACATAACTCAAGACTTGTAGATAAGTGAATTATTAATTAGGAATCAATTATAGGGCCAATTGGATTAGACTACAAGAGTCTTAGTTAGATTAGGACTCTAATTCACTGCGTATAATAAATGTGTCATAAAAACCCATAGGGTCATATAATAAAAGAAGTGTGAAGAGAATCAAAGAGTTTGAATTGTCTAATGGTATGAGATATGATTAGAAGATAGATTAAAAAGAAAGAAAGAGCAATTAGGCTTAGAGCCCATTTGCACTATGAAAGTCTAAAAATTAGGATTTTTGGAAACTAGGCTAGTTAAGCTTTCTTAGTGGTAATTTTAGGGTCTGAGTTTTATGGAATTTTTAAGAGTTAAAAAGGCCTTAGATTCTAATTAGTTGTTGATTAATTATGAGTCCTTGATGAGTCATATAATTACAGCTTATCATGTCATGTGTAACTATAAGAACAAGTCTATTATTGGGCCTATGTGAATAGAACTTGGGAGCCCACTTTGTGTAGGTGTTATAGGCTAGTGTAGGTTAGATTTTAAGTGTTAAAATCTAACTTAGATAGGTTTATAAGAAATATAAGTAACCTTTTAAAAATCAGCCACTAAGAGAGTTTTTTTTTATGCCCTACACACATAGAACTCCACAACAAATTTTAGATTTTTTCTTCTTCTTCCATCCATATGAAATTGCTTCCATATTGCCTTTTTACTCTCTTTCTTATGTGGATACCTTAGAGGTGTTCTTGGAGTGGATTAATGTATTTTTCAAAAACTTAATGACAAAAACATATAAAAAGAAATTTGATTTCAAGTTATTAATGATAATTATTCTATATGCTGCTATGTAATATATTAATAATTAATTTTGATACTTTTGGATTCATTACCTTTGTTTGGTTTTCTTTGAAAATTTTAAAATTCCATTGTAGGTGTCTCAAGAAAACCAACATTGGTATCAAAGCTAGGTTTTTGAAAGAATCAAAATTATTGAAAATAGTATTTACGATTGATTGAAAATAATATGTGATATTATGAATTTTAAATTTTGTGGTGGCTTATGATTTTGATTTTTATTGCTCAAAATAATTTTAGTATGATTAAAATATAATTTAGCATGAATTAAAAATCGAATATGTGTTCTATGTGTCAAAACAAATTAGATTAAAGGATGATTTCCCTTTTATATTTATAAAATTCTATGCGTATAAAGAGGGTAATTGATTTTAATTTTTGTGCAATTTTTTATTTAATTTGTAACACCTAAAATACCAAGTGGTGAATTGTAAATCTCTAAGTTGTGAATAGTGACTTTAAAGATATGAACAAAGTTTTTCTTACTGACCAATACTATAAGTTCTAAACAAGCTGTGAGTGTAGTTTGGCTTGAAAATAAGGACATTTAGATAGTTAACAACAGATAATAAACATGTGAGTAAAGAGTATTTCTTAAAGTGTAAATAACATTTCCCAAGACCAAGGGTAGCTTGAAAAGGATGAAAGTATTAATTATAAGACAATGTTAGGTAAAGTGTGAAGTGAAAACAAAGTCATTAAAATGTAAAAAGTAAAAGTAAAGTTTTTACGTCTTTGTTTTGTAAATAGAAACATATTTAAAGTTAAACCATAAAATTTTATGTTTCTACTCAAATTGATTAAGGAATGTCATAACTTAATACTTAAATATTCGATAGAGTTTAATAGAATTGGAATTGGAATTTTTAGAGATTGTGGGAATTTATTTAAAATCAAACAAAGTTACAACTAATGATTTAATTCGAATTTTTAGCGTTTTCAAGTAAGATTTGTTCGATCCTTTTGGGCATTAATTTAAGAGTTTTTAGGGACCTTAAAAGATGTTAATTAAGTCTTAAAAAAGAAGGATAAAGTTTTAAATGGGAGGAAATAAAACTTGGATTTTAACAGCTATTATATTTTAAGTTGATTAAATCTTAGCATTGTAATTTTAAGCCACAAAAGGGGGGGAGGGGTCAAAATGTTTATTATGGTTAAGAGAAAAAGACTTTCCTCTTCTTTTTCTATCCATAAGCCTACACCATTTCTCTTGAACTCTTTTTCCATTTTTCTTGCATTTTAGCTTTTTCAAGCATGATTAAACCCTTTAATCACCATCGAATCACCCCTTAAAACTTCCTTTTAAATGATTATAAGAATTAGAGAGATTAACGAGAATTTTTGAAGAACTTGGAAGAATAGAGTTGGGATAAATAGTGACTATATTATAAAAAAGAATAAAAAAGGAAAGAGATAGCTTAAGAAGGCTTAATTAGTGTCTTTGACACTATTGGTATGTGTATCTAATAATTTTATGTTGATAAAAACGTGTTTGTGTGATATTAAAGTTTGTCTATGAATATATTTGATGAGGTATGTATATGTATATTATTGAGAAATGAAATGTGTGACTAATTGGTAGTTAAATAAAGTTGAATACATTTTTTAATTATACTCATAGATGAATTAGGTTATGTATGTGTGTGGAATTACATGTTGGCCAAAAATGTCTATTGATGGCATGAGTGAACATTAATTTCAAGATATGTGAAAATGATGTAAAATGCACGTGAAATGGTGCTAATTGATGAATTAGAGATAAAGGTATAAGGTTATGGCTGAAGGGAGGCTAAAATGAAGTTTGACTTATGCTATGGTGTAGTGACATGTAAATTGTCTAATACATGTGTGTGTAAATATGTAATTGAGTATAATTGGTAAAAGGCATGAAATTTGTGTATATTTTAATGAACATATATGTTGGCCAAACTATTCAGAAAATGACAACAAGAAATTGTGAGTGTGTTTGATAATTTTACAATGTTACATGTTAGTGGTATTAACATAATGTATAATGGAAATAATTGATAACATGAGAATATATATGATGAGATGTTGATGTGTAATTATATGTTGGAGATTTATGGAAATTGAAATAGATGACAAATAAAGAATGGAAATATTAATGATAGTTAAGATATATATGTGAGATTAAGTGATTAATAGCAATTTAAGCTATGTGTTATATTTTAAGTAAATTAAAGTATGGATGTGTAAATTAATAATGGATGACTATGTAATAGACAAATTATAACTAAAGTTATAGAATTTGTAGATAACATGAGATAACCTTGCGAATATATTAAACTTGTGTGATGGCTGAATGGCCCATAAGTTGAAAATGATGCTTTCTTTGAGGGATAAGGATTTATTTATTTCATATATAAAATGAAGATGTATAATGTATTATGAGTCATATAGTATTATGATGTACGTAATGTAAAAGAGTGAAACATAATGCATGTGTAGGAATGGCTGAATGAGTTGTATCGCATAAAGATATGAGTTATGTAATAAGTGTTGATGTAGTAATATGTATAATTGTGTGACTCAATTATGGAAAGATACATGAATCACATGATAAATGATAAGGGTAATAGTGGTTAGGAAGGATGATTATATACATTAATGTTTGACAATGTATGTTGGTTAAGTGTATATATATATGTGTGCGTGTGTGTATAACAAGATATATTTGTGTGGTTATTCAGATTTGATAAAGTATGAATAGGCATGTGATAGTGATTAAGAAATAAAAATGAATATGGGAACCTATATGTAATGCTCAAAAATCTAGGTGTTATGAATAGTACTTCCTAGGATGTAAATAGTGTTTCTTAAGACCTAGATCACACTAATCTTATTGAATGGGAGTATTAATCATTACATAAATTTGGGTAAAATTTGGAGTGAAAATGATCGTTTAGAAGGTTAAAAATGACAGTAAAGTTTTTATAGTAGTGTTTGTGAATAGTGACTTAGTTTTAGTTGAATTGTAAAATATTCAAGTTTTACTTTAAAAATGTTGGGATTAATACAACCTAATACTCAAATATTCCCAATATTCTATTTGTATTGGAATTTGAAATTTTGGATATCAAAAAGTATTTTTACTAAAATCAAGTGCAATGAAAAGTGACCTTTCTTATCTATTTTTCTTAGTTTTAAAGCTTGAGTTTCTATAGGTTTATGGGGTATGGTTTATGTGATTTATAGGGATTTAAAATGATGCCAATTTAGATTAAAAGAAGGGAGAGTTGAATTAAGAGGAGAAGAAAACATGTTTGTTTTATTTTTAAGTTGCGTGGTATATAAATGTCAAATGGCTTAAGGATAGTCAAACTTTGAATAGTGTTCATCACCATCATCATCCTCCTTCTCTAAAGGGAGATGATGCTACCCCTTTTGTCACTTCTTCCATTTTCATTTCTTCTCCCTCAAATTTTAATCATAATCTGAGTTAATGCACCAAAAAATATAACCCTCCATAACCTTTAAACTTTGATTCTAGTGGAAGATTTGAGAAAAATCGATGATATTTTCTAATAGGTGTCTCAATGAATAGTAACATAATTTTAATTGGACAAGTTTTTCCAAACTTTGATATTTTTCAAAGGTGCCTAAGATGCCTAAAAGCATGTTTATCAAGTTAATTTCTTGTTTTTATGCTGTTATGATTTTATATGGATTTTTCCATAATAATCCTATTTATGTTTATAGAGCAAAGTGATAAAGGGTAAAGTAAAGGCAAGGAGAAGGTGTCATTAAGCCTCACTAGTGTATTTTGAATCGGATATAGGTGTAATTAAAGTAAAATGCCTTGATATGTGAATGCTTAAGTGTGAGTATGTGTGTATATAACAATGTGTAAATTGATGATAATTTTAATTAATGCTTAAGAAATATGTTATGCCATTCTATGAACATCTCATGATACATGGATGATAACTAAATTAATGGTTTATATGTGTGTGTTTCTCATAGCCAAATGGCCCTTAATACATGCTTAATGTTTTTATTAGACACATATGCCAATTTTGTGAGAAGTGGCTATGTATGATTATGGCACTCACTATGTACATTAATTTGATAATGGTATAAAAATAAAAGATTTTAACATGATTCTTTGAGTGGCTGAAATGATTGTCGTGTGTGTGTTAAGAATGGTGATCACATGTAGACTTGCATTTTTGAGCCATAAATGATGTAATGTGAATGATGATATATCTTCTGTCATTTTGGTTGAAAGAATAATGTCATATTATTGATCAAAATTTTATCATGATAATATACTAAAGAAAAAGTATATTATGCATGAAATGCTATAGCAGCTTATGCTATGTTATGGATGGGCATAGAACACATATGTTAAGGTTCATTGTTATGTATGTTCATATTATGCATGTTGTGTATTTAGGTATGGCTTTGGTTATGAGTATCCCATAGTATCATGTTCTATGATGGATGTAAGTATGTTTTATGGAAACAATAATGATAAAATAATAGAAAATATCACACTTTTTCCCATTTGGTCATTTGTTAACTAAATAACTTTTAAAACCTATTTTAAATTATTTTTAAGTTGGTTAAAAGAATGAACATAGTGATGGCCCATAGAGTAAATAATTTAGATGGATAGGTTGACTAGTTAACTAGGGGTTCTAGCAACTACTAGGGTACTTTTGTACCTATCATTTGGCTGATAGGCCTATGCTATATTTTGACCTTCAGGTCCATGTTATGTTTGGTCTTCGGACCCATATTATTAGATGGCCTTTAGGTCATATTTTATCTTGGCCTTCAAACCCATGCTATGTTTGGCTGATAGGACTATATTATGTTTGGTCTTTAAACCCACGTTAGTAAATGAGCCTTTGGGTTCATAATGGTCATTCTATCCATCCTTTCCTATTGTCCATGGGATTTCATTTTCTTTGGTATGGGCAATATCATAATGAATTTAGTAAGAAGCTAACTTATGGAGTTTAATAATTTATACATCTTTTGATTGATGTATTATGTAAATACATGATTAGAAATATGGCATGTTTTAATGGATCACATATGCACACACACACATATATATGCATTCTGCATATCAATGATGCTTATGATGTTTATATATGTTATCATGTCTATATTTTGATGCTTTTTTGCATATATGTCTAAGTATGAATCAGCATGTTACTTAGATTACATCATTAAGCTATTGTTTAGCACATCGTGTGTTTTTGTGTTGCGTAGGTGAAGAGAATGCTTTAAGTTAAAGCATTAGTATGACAAGATTATCAAGAGAAGATGCTTCTTTTGGTACATATTTTTATGTACATAGATTATATGATGTAAATATGTAAAAGCAATAATATGATGTACTTAAGGGAAAGTTGGCCTAAATTGTATTGTAAAGTCTTTTATGGTGTAACACCTCCTACACAATTTGTTGCTTGATAGAAGAAGAGATGTCACTACCCAAAGGTTACCTATCCTTGGCTTACCTAGTTATGTGCTTGTTTAACTAAATATGCAATAGTATTACTCTAGGTATTATTATTAGCAATATGTAAAGTAACTTACCTACTTGTATAAAATATGTGTCAACATTATATATATGGGTTAATTTTAACCAAACAATTTCAAAACACAATTTAACGAAAAACTTGACAGCATAATGGTTGTCTAGGTGAAAACCTGAAATTTTAACCTGCATAGAAGCCTCTTCTAATAACATCTCAATACTCAGCACACACTACTATATCCATTTAATCCCCTATAACATTCTTATCATCCATATCATATATATATTTCTTAGTCAACACATCATTAAGTGATACACACACACACACACATATCATGTATATCGCATCATTAACATCATAGCCTATTTTATAATTTGCAAACTAATGTCTAATAATTTTACATTATTAGGCCCTGACTCTCTATATATGAGTGCCCTTATCTATCATTAACACAAAAATATCAAAATATATACACAAAGGGAGGATGTCAACTACACTATCTATTGAGGCTAGACTGCAATCTACTATCTTCTGCCTGTACATCAAAAAAACACCGAAATGCTATCTATACACTCAATGGTGAATTTAATGTAATAGATTGTATCATGCATAGATGCATCATGCATTGTGTAAATCTTCTAGCAATGCATGGTTACATTATTTATAATTCTTAATACAAATTATGAGTCATAAGCCTAAGTCAGTTACATCATATTATATTCAAATTGTTGTGTCCTATGATGTGTTATGATTGAAGCCATTTAATTTTATTCCCTTATTATTACTTATTCCAATTAAGATATATAACTTTAGTTTTAATATTCTATCCACCTACTTGTTCGTGTCCCTTATATTTTCCTTGGGTTGATACAACCGAAATAGCTAAAGACTCGACCTAAGCCTCGCTCCTCGAGTCTCAAAAGATGAGAAGGAAGCTAAAGGAATCTAGAGCCACTCTTATTTGAATAGCCTAGGAAGAGTATGTTAGGCAACACAAGGTAGGAGTCGCCACCTGACCTAAGTCGATAAATACATTATAGGGCCAAAACTAGAGAGATTCGAAACCCTACTCTTATTTATACCCTAAATTAATCCAGAAATTTAGTTTGAATTTATAATATTATTCCTTTTCTCAAGTGACATTTTACAATTAAAGTAAATCACGTATTCACATATGAGAATTTACAAAATATATTTATAGAAAAATAAATAGGTGTTTGGAATTGAAATATCATACATGAAATCGAGCAGTTGATTATCTCGAGAACTTTGGTTTTCATATGCCAATTTTGGAAAATGGATTTTATTGTAGTGACTTTTATTGAAATTGGGTGATTGGTTTGAGAACTTTTGCTTCTCATATGCTAATTTGAAAAAATGGATTTTATTGTAGTGACTTTTATTTGGAAGAGTGGTTTGAGAACTTCAGTTTTCACATGTTGATTCTCAAAAATAGATGTTATCATTATAGCTTTTATTAAGAAGGAATCATAATTTATTTTATTACCAAAACACTAATTTATTGGGTAAAAATATGATTTTGATTATTATTTCTTTTTAATGTGTAAAATCATTTTTCTACCTAATTTGGCATTCTTGGAATATTTCGAGATTGAAATCAGAAGTATCATACATAAAATCAGGTGATAGATTTAATTTGAGAACTTTGGTTCTCGCATGTCAATTTTTAGAAAATAAATTTTCTTTGTTGTGACTTTTTTTAAGAAAAATCAAAACCCATTTTATTAATAAAACATCAATTAATTAAATAAAAATGTTTTTGTTATTTTTCCAATGGTGTGAAAAATCATTTTCCTAATTATTACATCATTTATGGAATATACAGAAAAATAATTCGACAATAAGAAAAAGATAATATGGGGCAATTACCTAAAATACTTCCTAACTGAATAAATAATAAAAAATAAAATTACATTTTAGGACACATAAAGTACAATCTAACCAAAAATAGGCAATAATAAAAGAAATCAGCAAAAAAAATACATAGAACGCAGAATAAAATAAACAGTTGAAAATAATAGGTCATTAAAAGATTACTTCACCGAGATTTAATGAGGTGGCCAAAAATATAATAATAAGATCCTAAATAATCAAATAACTCACACCACAACAATAGAAATAATATATTAGTATGCGAAGCAAAAATAGATGGAGAGATAGAAATAAAATAAAAATGAACAATCACAAATGTAAAAAATATTATATAAATAAATTATCACATCTAACTGGTAGATGGATAAAGCAAAAAGAAAAATGAAAATAGCAAAAATGGCAGAAATAATATATTTGGATGCGAAGCAAAAATAGATAGGCAGATAGAAATAAAAAAATGGATAGTTCCAAAAATATAAAATATTGTATAAATAAATTATCACATCTAACTAGTAGATGGATAAAGCAAAAAGAAAGATGAAAGTAGTAAAAATGATAGAAATAATATTTTTGAATGCAATGCAAAAATAGAAGGACAGACAGAAATAAAAAAAATGAGCAGTCTCACAAATATAAAAAATATTGCCTAAATAAATTATCACATCTAGCTGATAAATGGATAAAATGGAAAGAAAAATGAAAATAGTAGAAAAGTGGGTTAGTTGACACACCAAGTATATTTACCTTCAGAAAAGATCTCGATCGGATCAAAAAACTATGCTTGAATCTTTAGAAAATCCAAAAAAATGGTGTTGAAAGAGTTTTTTTCTTTTGCCTTTTTTGGGTGTATTTTCTCTCTATAGAAATTTTCTCTCTCTTAAAAAATGACCAACCTTGCCAAGGAAAACCCATTTGGCTTTTATACACACTTCCCGAGGCTGAAAATGGTCGTTTTGGGCTCAAAATAGTTGTTTTGGTAGTCAAAATGATCGTTTTGGCCATTATAGGCCCAGAATGGCCATTCCCTTTGTGAAAATGGCCTGTTTTAGCCCAAACGGTCAAAAC
>CANXYI010175393.1:0-12835 GCA_948208565.1 Hura crepitans
ACAAAAAAGAAGTATAAACTAGCGTATAGTTGAATCCATCATGTGATGGAAGTGCTAGATTAAGTTAGAGTTAAATCCATAGAGATATGATAAAAATACCAAATTAATGTGAGGTTAAATTTGAAAGGAAAATGTATGATAATGTTATGAATTAGTGTAAAGCTAAATCCATGATGAAAATGTAACAAAGCTATCAAATTAACATATAGTTGAATTCAAAGAGTAAATATATAATGGATTAACATAAAATTGAATCCATGGTAAATATGTAATGAAGTTGTTGAATTAATGTGGAGTTAAATTTGGAGAGTAAATATATGATGGTATTGTAGATTAACATTAAGTTGATTCCAAAATATTGCACGTGATAATAAGGTTTGGTTGATTAGCACGAGGCTAAAAAATGATCAAAATATTGGATTAACTAAGAGCTAAATCCAAATAGTATTGAGGTTGGATCTATAGCTGCACAAGTGAAGGGATGCTATTTGCATCTTTTCCTTAGGAGATAGGGCTGATTGAATTTCAAAGGTCACCCTTCAAAGATCGGCTCAAAGTTATCCATGAAGAGAGGGATGCTAAGGAAGAGGATTTTGAAAATCTCCAATACAAGGAAAAGGCTGTGACCCGTTCCTTTCTTTAAAGGAAGTGGAGCTAATGTTTAACGTAAATAGGCCTTATTTTTTTTTTAAATAATTACTAATCTCTAACTCTATTAGCATGTTGCACCTTTAATAAATCTATTTTAGTTCAGTTATAGGATAAAGATGGATGAAAGAAATGGCTTAATGTTTGAAACAACTAATCCTTACATTAATAGCTTAGGAGGATTGGAAGGTTGATTCCTATCCATTGAGTCTTCATTTTTCCATTTTTTAGTGACAAAATAGTCTCTCATCTGGATTAGTTAATGATGCTATATTGAAAATAATTAAATATACTTAGGAATTTTGAAAGAAAAGGTTTGAATTATTAGTTTAAAAAGAAATTAAATGAATTGATCCATTTTATTTCTAGCTAAAATAAAATAGTTATGACCATGTATGCATTTCTAAATACAGAAAAGATGACTATATTGGAAAAAAAAACATGTGTTATTAAGCTAAGATTAAGGCTAAATTCAATTAATTTATTCAAAATTAATCAAAAATGGAAAACCTAATTTTGTGATTGGTTAAATTTATTTTATTGATACGAAAAATTGAATGAAACAAATTTATTTGTCAATTAGTTAATGAGGTTGATGAATGTTGTCTAGAAATCAATTTTGTTGATTGAAAAAATATATGTAAGTTTATTGACCAAAAATGACTTATATAGTTTTTTAATGAATCAAATTTTCTTGTATTCTCACATTTAGGTGCAAATTCTCACTTATTTTTATGCATCATTCTATTTTTGACAATGGTCTAATTATTTTTGTGCCTTTCTACAGTCATTTTTTTGGACACCTTAGAAAAACAAGGGCCGTACAGATTTGGGAAGTGTTGGTTTTAAGGAAAGATTCATGTAGATGTAGTCATTGGTCTGTGAACATGACTTATGTGAACTATAGGCCATTATAAAATGGGCCGAAGTATCCATCCATGTGAATAGTGCCATAGGTCCGTGAGGTTAATCTGTGCTGACTATAGGCCAGTAAAAAGTGAGTCGAAGTATCAACCCATGTCGACGTTTGTAAGGTAAGTCTATGTAGACTTTTCTCGATAAATTGAAAACCATCGATCTTTTCCTTTTCTTCTTTATTTTCCATTTCTCCTCCTAGTAATTTTCTCTTTTTTCCTCTAGAGAAAAATTTCCTTCATCTTTTAGCTCCTCTTTCTCTTCTTCTTGTGATGTTGTGGTAGCTAGAGAGACTTCAGTGACTTTGTTGCTTCTGTCAATAACTATTTCTTCTCCTTTGCCTTTAGTGATGCCATTTCGAAGGGTTTTCTTCCCTCCTTGTCTATGAACTACCCTAAAAAAGTAGCTTTGGTGAATGACATTTGCTTTGATGAACTGATTCTAATTTTAGTGAACCTTGTCTATCACGCTTGCTCTGAGGTCTATACTTAGGTTGTTATATGCTTTTCATGGCTTAATCTTATACATTTTTAGCTGCTTTAAGTCATTATCTTCATTGTTTCCTATCACTCTAGTTTGACAAGTTCATGCAAACTTATTTTGGTTAAGGCATATTTTCTCTGTGTGGACCTTGTTCGTGGTGTAGACATATAGAAGTATTAGGGAGCTTTGTTCTATATTACTACATATTGTAAAGTAAATGGTCTATAGAGATATCTTTTGTGTTGCTATGGGTCCGTGCGAACCTTATTTGAACCCTTTTAGGCCTTTTGTGCTTTTGTCCATCCTATGATTAATGTGCATTCTTGTTTGTAAAGGTCTATGTAGAACTTGGCTAGCCTTGGTCCATGTGGACATTGTTTTAGATTTTGCTTATTTTAAGTTCATACGGACATAGCTTTGAGTCTTATTTATTATTGGTCTATATAGACACTAATCATTCCCCTGTGTTACCTTTTCATATAGACATACATCAAGTGTAGGGGTACCTTCTATAGTCTACAGTAGTGGTACCTAATGATGACTATTTAGGTTAAAGATAGGGTAAGAGTCATGGGCTTTTAGACTTTTCTGGGCCATTTTGTTAGAGGAGATTTTCATAGAGACCTTCAAGCACTTTAAACTTTACTTGATAGGTGGATGGACACCATAGATACCTTTCATTTATCCTTCAGGGAACTGATAATTACCCTATTTGACTAGGTATTCATCACTGCCATGCTATGTATTGGGTGAGCAATTGCTTTTGACACTAGCTATTGTTATCATTCCCTTCGACTACAAGAGATGATGAGTTTATTGGGATTCATACCCTAAGACCTTTCTAGTGGCATCCAATGTACAAACTTGTATAAGTGATGGATTGACACTACTCCTTTTGCTAAGCCCAAGGTGGACCAGTATGCTTGTTGTTTCATCTTGTTCCTTCTAGGGACCACATAGTTTGTGAATACTAATGGCAACATGAACTAGAGTTTTTTCTTTATCTTAGAGTGGATTGAGGGCACCAGTTGTTGGAATTGGTGTTGCTTTTCACTTGGGTTGATGTATAAGAGTTTGGACATGGTAGCTCGAACTAAGAAGAGCCATCGATTTGTTTGAGGATTTGTTTCAAGTGTCTCGGTGAGTAACTCCTATGGGTTTTTTTCTTTTCCTTGTGATTGTCTTTCTTTTTGATTTTGATATTGCTTTTCATAGGTTTGGGCTTATAAGCTTCAATTGTTGCCATGCTAGTGTGAGTTAGACATCCCTCATCGATATACAGTGATGGATAGGTGAACTTGGTCATATTCAAGGCCTTAGAATGCCTCTTCTTTAGTGTTTCATTGTTAATACCTTAGCTCTCAAGCTTAGACTGGTGTGAGTAACCCTGCATATGTAAATACTTTGGTTAGTTTAGTTCATTTATTATGAATTTTATGCTTACCTAGTTTTTTTTAGATTGACTTGGCATGATAAGTCTTCCTAATTGAGGAGATGACTAACTTCTTTTGCTCTATTCAAAAGCTATCCTTTTGAAGGATTTTACTGGTGACCCTAGAGGCTTATTCTTGGTTTTTAGGAGAGAGGATACTTAGTTGGCACATGGGTCCTAATGTGTACTACATTCCTCAATGTCCTTCTGATTCTATGCTATTCAATAGGTACATAGCTGATTTTGGAGTTTGTGTAGGGTAGGACTGCACATGTGCTTAGGGACACATTGATGGAGAGTGAAGGAGAAGATTATTCTTCTTAAGCATCATCTCATTTTTTTTTTCCTCAAGTGCCGTATACTTTAGGCCATGCTCCTCAGGTATTCTCCTTTTGGGCTTCTAAATGTGGTTTTTAATTGTATCTTACATTGCAACCTTATACTTTTACTTCTGAGGCTGAGCTTTCTTTTTCTTGAAAAGGGAAAAGATGGCTTCTAGCTAATGAAGACCTTAATTTTCACTTCCTCCAGCATGTACTCCTAGGGGTGAGACTTAAACTCTAGCTGCTAGCTCTTTATCAATGCCTAGTGAAGTTGTTGGCACTCTTATTAATATACCTGAGTTGAGCTATATGCAATATGATGCTGATAAGGAGTTGACCTATGTGTGCCTTATGATCAAGGACAACTAGCTAGTGCCTTTTTAAACTAAAAAACACCGTAGTGGTATGACCCTTGTGGCCTTCTTTGTTTGATGTATTATACAAGACATTTCTTACTTGGGGTTTGCCAAGTTAGGAAGGCTCTATTTGAGAGGATTGCTTGAGAAGTGGAGGCCTTTAGGTGAGCAATGGTGGATGAGACACGTGTTCTCCTTGTGAGTCTTTTCCTATAATTATTAGTCAAATATGCATGTGTGCATAACATATGTGATGTGCATAATATATGTTGATCCCTCTTTCTCTTTGTAAAATGAGTTAACTAAAAGGGTAGCTGTACTTTATGATGTTAGGAAGAAGTTGAGGGCACTGAAGATTTCTAAGAAATTGGTGCTCTCTTTAGATGACAAGGACACGAAGAGTGAAGAAGAAGAATGAGGATGATGGTAGCTTTAGTTCTTTTCTTGATAGGGCCTCAAAAATTTTGTATATAAATATGTTAGAACATTTGCTACAACATGTATATTTTGTTTGTTTGACTATATAGAAATTTTTACAATGAATCATACTATTATCAAAATTGTACAAAGAAAAATCCTACGTCTTATTCATATGACATCTCTATGATAAGGAGTTCCTGAGTTAAAATTCAGACCATCCATATAACTAAGAAGCTAAAGCTTAATAACATTCTTTAACATTTTATTATTGAGATATAAGGTGCAGTCATCCAAGCATCTATCTCTAATTGTAGGGCCTGTAATGAACATCTCGTCATAGATCAAGTATCATCCCAATCAATACCATGACAGGTGATTGCAATCAAAGGGCCATGGTGTCACATAATATGGCAAAATGTCTATAAAAAGATGTTTGAAATTCACATAAGATCTATTAAAATATGTCTATAATTCACTTAAGATCTATTAAAAGATATGATAACCCTTAACTCATCTAGCAAGTATTGACGTACTTCCTCGATTTAAAGAAATTTGATGTCTTTAATCAAGTGATTGTTGCTTACTCTTCTTGCTTAGATCTTTTGTCCCCCCCAAAGCTTATTAGCCTTACCTTGTTAGAAGACCCCTTTCTAACATTTGAAAGTGTCATCCTCAAAGCCATAGTCCATGTAAAGTCCTTTTCTCTTATTGCTATAGTTTGTGTGGACTTAGTTTTGTGTATGTTTCATCTTAGCCTGATAAATGTTCATGCAAATATACTTAAAAAATGGTCCATGCAGACCTTGATGTTAGTTTCATCTACTTTGAGGTTTGCGCTAATGTCTTCAGGTGTTTAAGATTCCTTATCCTTGTAGAGTTAGGAATATCATTGCTTCATTGCCTATAAAAACTATCCTTTTTAAACTAATCATGCCATTTCATCATGTTTCTCTTTTTTAGCCATTAGTTGTCCTAAATTTTAGATTCTGAAGCCACTTGGAATTCTCTAATTCTTGCACTCTTTTTTGCTATTAGATTTTTAAGGAAGGTGAATGTAGATCTCAATTTTTTTCATCCCACTCTTCAATACTGAGATCCCATTTTTCATATATTCATTTTCAAAAATGAGGAGATTGTCCCTACACTTGAAGAATTTGTTGCTATCATGAACTTTGACCTTTCTCCAGATATTCCTCTTACTGTCCCATCTCTCAATAATTATTACCCCATAGACATTATGCTAGCTTTAAGGGTTTCACCTATTGTAGCTCAGAAGATTATCATGGGCACAAATAGAATTGCTTTACAAATAATTCTTGACTTTATTGGTCAGCTTTAACTTAGGTCCATAGAGTGGGCAAAATATGCCTTGTTATGCATATTAGGTGACCTATTGGTTGCCTATAAGGACAAGTGTTGTGATTATAAAGTGCTTCAAATTATGATTGGATTTTATTATAGAAATAATCCTTTTGGGGTTATGATGCCTGGGGCTATCCAAGGGTAGGACGCCTCAAAGAAAGGTGACATCAACTTCTTAGCTAGAAGTCCTATGTTCTTATAGGTTTATTCGTTTACTTTGATAGCTTATTTGGTTTTTCCCTCTAGCTTTGTTTCCTTTACTCTAATTTTTGCCTAGCATTCTTGTGAGGGTTTTCACACTAGCAGGTTTGTCTAACTTTTGATTAGGTGATCCTTTTTACATTTTCCAACCTAATAGCTTTTTTATAGATTTAGTTCTAAAAGAAATTGAAGCTGCTTGCCATAGCTCCTAAGAAGATCTAGATTAAGTATGCCCCGAATCATTATTATGAAAGGAGATTTAAGAGAAAGTTAAACACATTGGAGCTATAGACTGCATGGCTTAGTAGGGTTATTGAGATTCGATGGGTATGTCCTAAGTAAAAGATTTCTTACTTTTCTCTATCTTGTCATTTGTGTTGTGTTCTATTAATTGGATTGAGGCATACAACATTTTATGTTCTTTATTGGATTCAAAAACAATTTGGCTTGATACATGAGTCCTTCATAAACCTTTAAGCTTTCAAGGTGGATGTATGACACAACATTTCTTGCATTCTTACCTAGACTTATGGAGACATTGTTATATGTTGAAGCATATGCCTAATTATAAAGCTAGTAATACAAATACATATGATTATTACAATGATTTGATTATTAGTATATTAAGATACAACAGGACACTTGTATTAAAGAGAAAGAATAAACATACATCTTCTACAACTAGAAAGAAAAAAATTTATCTATACTCTTTAGAGTTAAATTATTTGTATGATATTTTTCACTAGATGGAAGTTTGCATACTAATGATCTTGACCAAGCATTTCTAACATTAATCACATTTTGACACCTTTGTGCTTGAGTATTTTCTTCATCGTGTATAGACCTTCCTAATTGGGCTTAAACTTTCCTCTAACGTTTGTTAGCAAGGGCCTAGTTTGTTTTAAGACAAGTTCACCTTCTCTGATGGAACTTGGCCTAACTTTCTTATTTTAGGCTCTAGCAAGCTTCTTTTTGATATAACTACATGTGATATAGAGCTTTCATATGTTTTTCATCAACTAACACTATGTCAGTGTATGTTGGAAATCTTAATTTAGTGAAGTATATTGGCTTAGGCAAGTCTTTTTTAGTGATATTTGTTACCAACATTATAGTCACTAGGGCATCAACTACTTGATTATGTTCCCTTGTAATGTGATGGAAGGTGCACCTATCGAATGCTTTTGATAAGTTTATTATTATTCTAACATACTTGCCAATCTTCTCATCTTTGACCTTCCAATTACCTTTTGCCTATTATACTCCTAGCATGGAGTCCTTATATACATCAATTGTCTTTGCCCCTAGTTGGAACAGGATCTCGATACCATGGATGCATGCTTCAAATTTAGCAAAGTTATTGGCAGTTGGAAATTCTAACTTCATAGCAAAGAATATTTGCTCATTTTTAAGACTGATAATTAATGCACCAGCAATTGCTCCTTTTTGGTTTATTACCTCATCAAAGAACATTTTCCATCCTTTTTGGGATATTGCTCCTAAGTAGTCATCCAAAAATTTAAATCCTTCCTTTTTGCTCTTGATTGGTTGTTACCCTAGAAAGACTACAACTGATCAACCCTTGACTATCTTCTTGGTCATATAAGATATGTCAAATTCTTATAGTAATAAAATCCATCTGCGTATTTTGCCTAGTAGAGATGGCATAGACTATAGATACTCTAAAGGGTTGTGTCTTACTACCGCCTTTACTTTATATGATTGAAAGCAGTGATGGAGCTTCCTAGAAACCTAAATTATTCCTAAGCATATCTTCTCTACTTTCTATATACTTTTGCTCATACTAGAGTTGTAACAACTCAAAAATCCTGACTTTTATGAATATTACTTTCTTGAGATGGATAGTGTTCTCAAGACTCGAGATATACTGAAGCTATTAGATGAAAAATATTAATCATAAAATAATTTTAGGCAAAGTTTAAAAGCACTAAAAAGTTATTTGGTTTGTTAAAAATGCTAAGAAAGTTTTTACGACAGTGTATTGTAAATAGTGACCAAGGTAAAGCTGAATCGTAAAATATTTTAAAAGTTGCTCAAATATTACAAGAATTATATGACTTAATACTTAAAAATTCTAATTAGCTTATTAGTGCTAGAATTAGGATTTTTAGAGGTCAAAAAGCGTTTTATTTAAATATTGAGTAATATAAAAGTGGTGTAATAATTTGGTTTTTCTCATTTTTCAAGCTTTAATTTTTAGAGTGGTGTGAGGCCTTGATTAAGTGAATTTTTAAATATTTAATTGAGATTAAATGGAGCTTAAAAGAGGAGAAGAAAGGGATGTAAAGAGAAAAATGGATAAAAGTAATTAATTTTTTAGAAAGTATATATATGGTCAAAATACCAATTTTTGGGTTAAACCTTTCCTCTATTTCCTCACAAAAGAAGTTGATGGCTTCTCACCCTCTCCCTATCCATTTTTCTTCTTCAATCTACCATTATATGCTCTATTTGTTCTCATTAAAACAATTATGGGTGGCTCCACATCTTTTAAAGCTTATTAAAAGTGAGAAATTCGAAGAACATCGAGAGATTTTGCTCAATTTTAGGTTCGATGAATAGTAACTTTTTCGGTTTGAGTAAGAATTTTTGAAACCCAACATTTTTCCTATGTTCCCTCGGTGCTCAAGAACATGCTTATACTTTTGTTTTGTCATTTTATGTTTTCATTGATTTACTACAGATTTTTATAAATTGAATTTGTAATTGGCAGTTCATAAAATGGATAAGGCTTGAGATAAATGGAAAACAAAGGTTTAAGTGGTCCTTGGGGTTGTATTGTGGTTGTTTTGATATGTTAAATTTATTTGAATCATGTATATTTACTTATGTCGTAAAGTAACATAGTAATAAATGTGTGTGAAATTGGTAATTAATGAGTTTAAAATAGTTAATTATGGATTTAATTATTTTGATTAGCATCTTAGATGTGTAAAGTGACATGTATAATGTGTGGTATAAGTGTGACTTATTGGAATTAGTATAGAATATTGGTTTATTGTACAATGGTTGAATGGCCTAAATAATGCCTTAACATGAATATGCTTATTTTTATATGTACATAATATGGATTATGTTAGTTTAATCTATAATAATTATTATACGTATAGAAATGATTAAATTATGCCTTGTTGGTGTGTTAAGAGCCTTTATGGTCGAATAGCTTGTGATATGTTAGTGTATGTGTGTTGTTATAATGCATTTAAATAGATGTTAAGTTTGAATGTGGACATAAAAGATTTATAATGGTTATTGTTATGCCTATGGATATAATAGGTATGAAAATGGCTTGATGTGCATATTATATGGCATATTACATGTGTTTTAAGTACTATAACAATAATAAGGATTGCAGCTCTTTATGCTGTATGAGTTTCCAAATGTGACGATGAATATGCATATGTGGTATATGTTGATTTTGATGTATGATTAAGCTTAAATGCACATTTTAGGTTTATACAAAGAGTTCATGTATGGTAATGTTATAAAATTAAGTTTTGTATATTCTTAGACCTTAGTGGCCAAATAGTCAAAATGGGCAAACTAAAAGTAAGAATGTCTTAAGTTAGGCATGAAATGAATATATATGGTCAAATATATGTTATTGATCATGTGATTTTGAAAGTAATATTGACAAAGAGATTTTTGAGCATGTATGGTTACATGAATGCAAATATGAACATTTTAATGAGATTTTGCATAAACATTTTTTGTGTAGTCATAAATAATACATAAATTGCTATGTTTTCTTGGTATCATCATTTTTTGACATTACCATATTTAAAATTTTTTTAAGCTATTTAAGCCATTGGAATTAAAAATAAATATGTTTTATAGTCCATATGCTTAACACCCTAGATAGATAAGTTAACCAATTAACTAGGGGCAAGTAGTAGCTGCTAGGGCACTATGGTGCTTTTTTATTTTTTTGGCTATAGGTTCACTTTTAGTCTAACCCAAAGACTCAAATATGTTTGATCTTTGGTTCCATGTTGGTAAATGAACATAATAAATAGTTATAATGGCCATAACGCTATGTTTTTATCCTTAGACTCATGCTATGTTCGCTTTTGGACTTGTGTTGTAATTTTGACCTATGGCTCTCATGTTATGTTTAATCCTTAGATCCACGTTGGTAGATAGACCTTCAGGTTCATGGAGGTCGTATTGGTTATTTACCCTTATTATCCATAGGATATGTGTTCTAGTCACATGGGTGATTAATAATAATCTTTATGAAATGCTTAATAATAAACTATTCTTTCTTCATGAAATTTCTAAAATTTTTATATGAAATATGTTATTCATGTCATTTTGTGATTTGTACTATTTTTAGTATAATGTTTAGTTTGTTCATGTATATATGGCATTTTTCATATTATGGCTTATGCATGTTATGGTTAATGAGGAAATTGATAATGTACGATAATGATATGGCTATATTGCTTAAATTAATTTGATTTCACAACTAAGCTATTTACTTAGTGTATCATTTTATTTTCAATGCGTAGGTTAGGAGGAGGATTGAGCCCAAGCCCTAAACGATTTAGACAAAGAAAAGACCATTCTTTTGATATATTTTGTTGTATGTAATTGAATTAAAGATGTATAGACATAGGAAGTGCACTCTTATATTGGATGTAATTAGTCATGGGCGAAATGATAATGTTTTGTAATTATAACCTATATATGGTTTTGTATCTACATTTAAACTCTTTAAACTATTTTATATTTGTATGTTGTCTCTTCAAAAGGTTGAAATTGTGTTTGTGATGATATTTCCTTTTGAGTGATAAAAAGGATCATAGAAATAGAGAAATGATTGAGAATTGTTTTTAGAAGTGTTTTTATTAATTGTAGGTTACGATTCAAATTTTGGGATAGTGGTCAATATAGTCATTATGCTGCTAAAATTTTGGCATAAGGATTCTTAAATTTGAATATGTAACTTCATTTTTAGAAAGTTTTTCAAAACTCGCATTCTAATATTTTAATCTTGATTGATAAGAATGTTTTAAAGTAATATTATATGAGCTGAGATTAGATAACATGTTATATACACACTCTTTAGTCATGTTTGGCAACTGGTTGGTAACTGGATTAGGTAAGGGGTGTCAAGCACCAGTTTAGGCATTCTTAAGCAATATAAAAGTGCTATAGGAGTCAAGTCTATACATAATATAATTTAAAGGCATTGAGGCTTATCAATTGTTCTTTTGCCTACAATTATGATGATTGCACCCTGCAAAGAGGAAGAATGATAGGCTTCTATATCCATGGGATAGGAGTCGGATAGAGTTGCCTCTATGCCTAGTAGTGTAGGAGGCAAGTGTCATTTGTAGCATAGATATGCCAATATTTTTACCAAAGATGTTGTAGCTTTAAAGATAGGCTACAGTAGCTGCTCCACCACTAGTACCACAATAGCAAAAAGTTGCCTTAGCCCTTTAGAAGACCTATTTAGAGTGGATTAAGAAGATAGGAGTGAAGGATTTCAAGGGTAAATGGACATCATAACTTGGAAAGGCAGAGTATTAGCTAGACCACATTGAGAAGATTATGAAGTGAATATAGTACACCCAAAAGCAAAAGGTTATCTATGCTATATCTTTGCTGCAAGAAGAGGCAGGCAAGTGGTGGGATAACTTGATTGAACACATGAGAGAGGAAGATCAGACATAGGAGTTCTTCTTATCTGAGTTTCATAAGAAGTGTATTCCTAAAGACTACTTAGATAATAAAAGATAAGAGTTCATAGACCTCAATAGGGATAGAAATCCATTAGAGAGTATAAGAAGGATTTTACTATGCTTAGTCAGTATGCCAAAAACACCATCTCTACTGAACTCAGTAAGTGCAAGCATTTTGAGAAGAAGTTACTTGTGGACATTAAGTAAGAAGTAGCCTTTATGAAGATCATGGATTTCTTAATATTAGTTGTTGTATGTTGCTCCACAGAGGAAGTACAAAAGGAGAAGTAAGAGTTTTATCAGGGGAAAAGACCTTCTAGATAAGGAGTCTCTAGTACTGTGTAATAGTTAGCAATAGATTCAGAGGAAATTAGTTTGGGGCATCCCATTAATAACATAAACAATGGTAGTCTCAAAAGATAGGCTAGGGGTATAAGGCTAAGGCTAGACAACAGTCTTAAGCTACTAGTATACTAGTTTCTATGTCTAAGAGTGGCTAAGCTCCTAAGTGTTCAACTTGCCATAAGTAACACAAGGAAGATTACTAAAAGAGTAAGCTAGGAGTATGTTTCAAGTGTAGTTCACAAGATCACTTCTTTTGTGATTGTCTTAAAAGAGTTGATGCTGGTTAAAGATCTATGCATATATCTACCAAAGGTCAGAAGGGAGACTAATTAGATATATTAGAGGGAGCTCAGAGGGACAAAGTAGAGTCTAAAGCTAAGCACAAATCTCCTAGTCAATAGTACACCATTAGGGTATGAGAAGAGGTTGATGAGCTAGACGTCATAACTAGTACTTTTCTTATCTTTGTCTCATTTATTTTTGGCTTTAATTGATTTAAGGTCTATACGAACATATGTTTGCACATCATGAGCACAAGACTTAGGGATAGAGTTAGAACTTACAAGCCTAGAGATTTTAGTTAGCAATCTCTTAAGTTAAAATGTCATAATGGACAAGGTTTACAAGAAGTGACCATTA